>JAVQKG010167889.1:0-19131 GCA_036025885.1 Hypseleotris bucephala
AAATAAAAATCACAGAAACTCAAACGGGATGATATTATCAACACAGCGGGCTATTAAGATGATTCTAACTTGAGTTTAAGTGCTACAATAGCTCCAAAGCCCACTAGTGCTATGCTACATGCTCCAGCTCCGAGGCAGGGAGACAGCGGTGTCTGCCCAGGGGAAATCCTCTCATCTACACCCCACCACAGCTCACTAAACTCGGACTACTGTAGCCATGTGACCGCTGTCATTATACAGACTATAGTGTATTATATACAGTACATTACACAGACAGGAGTACATTTTTCAGACTATAGTACAGACGAAGCTCCTGACACTCTGACGCTTGTGAACACACTTGTTTTGAAGCGTGTATGAAGCGTCTTTGACGCGTGTTTGAAGCGTCTGAGAAGCGTCTGAATTTCAAATAGCAAGCCTCCAACTAGAGGCATCAGACGCGATTTTGACGCCCCAAACGCGTGCAGTGGGAACGTAGCATACATCGAGGGTTGCCTGTTTGAATCCTGCCCAAGCACATACTGACCTTGTGTCCCTGGGCAATAAAAATCAACCAACTTGAACGTGAATATAGCCACACCTCTGCCACAAAGTGTGCCTGAGGAGTGAATGAAGCAACATGTCTTGCCCAAGCACACAGTGACAGTGTGCACAGGTTGGAGCTGGATTCAAACCACTAACCCTAGGTTACGACCAGTCTCCCCCTAAATCAGTCATCCATGACCCTGACAATTCAGTAGATAAACGACATTCCCCATCTCTTCTCTTTTCCTATTCTGACAATAATCCGCTTGACTTGGAAAAATGTGTTGCTTTTTATTACAGCTATAACCTCACTCTTTTTGCCTAAAAGCAAAATTGCACATTTCCCACGAGTTGCTGAGTCTCATGTGAGAGCCCTGTTTGTTCCCACAGAAAAAATAAAAGCTAAGAGACAAAATGTGGTCACAATAAAAGTGCTACATCTGACACAGTAGCTGCAGCTCTCTGGAAGTTTTGGGAGCAGATCCACTGTCTCTGAGTCGGCACATTTAATATATTTAAATACACAAAGGCTTTGATAATAAGCTCCAAACGCCTTGCTGTGTCCTATATTCAGCTACATGGCGTGGTTTGATGACTCATGAGAGTGAAAATTATAAATAATCATAATACTATATTCCTTAGTAAGTGCAGCTTCAGCAGAGAAAAAAAATACTTCAAAGGCAAAGTGTGATGGCTGCATTTGCCACACCAAAAGGGAAGCAGAAACCCAGAAACCATTTTTCAGGTCATTTTGTTAATTTAGCACACCATAACTCAAAACACATTCACAAATCATCACACAGACACTAAATTGTGCTCACAGAATGTAACAAAACTCTAGGTGCCTAGCCTGTTAAGTAAATCAAAAGAATCTGCTCCTAAAATGCTTATTTTTATTCTAACCTAAATTAAGTTTATGTACAGTAGTTATGGTCTAGTCCATTGATTCTCAAACATGGGTTCAGGACCGAAAACTGGGTTGCCTCTGACTTATTGGTGGGGGGGGGGTCGCCAAAAATGTTTTAGTTCAAGAATTTTTGGGGGCTATTTTCAAAAGCATTATCTAACCTACATTACACCAAACTTATAACAAAAAAATATTAATAGTGCTCAACCTAACTTAAAAGCTGGGTTGCGATTAGAATGGCCAAACTAAATATGGATCCCCTGAAAAAAGTTTATAAACCACTGGTTTAGTGTATATTTTCGGTGTTGTCGCGCCCTTTGAGTTCAGTAGTTTGATCAGTCAGTCTGAAAGTACCTTCTGTGTGTATCAATCTTATATTGAGCGTTCTAAGTTATGGTGCATTCCAGTTGTAATTGGAAATCAGACTTTCAGTCAATTGGAGCAACCCTCAAGGTTGGAATTCTGACTCAGACAGATGCCCTGTGTAAAATTCTTTATTGAGACAACCATGATTGTCCAACCTTTAGCTGTTAACATGCCATTGTGGGGCATGTGAGTATTTGCAGTTACAAAAGGTGCAGTAACACACGTTAATCCTGATAACATCCACGCTGCTAAACATTGTGATTATAATCGTTCAGTAGAGTCGGTCGGTAGAGCATGCAGCCTATATACAGAGCCTACAGTGCTCGTCCCAGCATTGTGAGTTTGAATCCAGCTCAATGTCACTCCCCACTCTTCCCCTGCTTTCTTGTCAATCTACTGTCCTGTCACATAAAGCCGAAAATGGCCAAAAACATAGCTTAAAAAAAAAGTATATTTCCAACCCACAGAAAACTTTTGAATGTGTATTTTGTCTAAATAAAAACCTTTACATTGCTTTAAAACTCAGGAATGTGCTTCGCCCCCAGTTCTATTCAAAGAGACTTACATTTCTCACAGAATTTGCCAGTGAATCCATCCACACACTGACACTGCTGCCAAGACCAGTGGTCCAAACAGGTTCCCCCATGTCGGCAAGGATTCGCGGTGCAGGCTCCTTCAAGTCTCGGACATCTACAGACAATAACAAAGACAAAACGAAGACAGTTTGACAATTCAGACACAACCAGGGGGGTCCCGAAGACAAAGTACAAAGCAGATGAGTAGTGATTTCTTTTCCCTGTTCAGCGACAGAAAAAGACCATAAAGAACCCTGGAGAATTAGCATATTAAAAGATCTGTCCTCGCCTCACTATTCATCAGCAAGACTGAAAAAAGTCTGATACAATTCTGCAAATGGTCTCCTTCGTCAAAGAAATCTGCCATTTGTGCAAAAAACATCTTTTCACAAAGTCTCCCGAGGGTTTGGGAGTGTGAACAGATGTCCCACAGCGAGAGAGGAGAAGGATACAGAGGATGGACAGATGAGGGGAACAAGGTGCAGATATGAGGTCTTTGCACTGGAGCGCTGCAGTACAGGTCGGGTCAGTTTGGATAAGTTTCCATTACTAAACAGGGTCTGAAGAGCCACCAGAAAGTATGGCCTAGTACTACTACTGCAAATATAGACTACTGTGGTCATGTTTGGTGTCATACAACTATGTTGTATGTTTACTATATTTTGCTCAGAAAGTTGACAGTGGCTTGTACATACTATATGATGTTAGCAATATTTGCATTTTGTGTAACAGCTTTTAGAGTTGTATGTCATGAATTTAAATGTACTTGTTGTAAATGCTAACCTTAAAAAAATCAAATAGCAGATTTTGAGCAAAATTTTCAAGAATTATGAATATTCAGTACTCCCAGAACTACAAGAATTTACAATTATTTAAAAAGGGAACTCAAACTTTTGTTGAAGATCACTGTAACTAATTCTTTTCCTTTAATAGCACTGTTAAAATGCAACCAAATCATTCAATGTAATGACACAAAACCACACATATCATAATACTCATAATGAGGAAAAAAATAATAAAAATAACTTGGGTTAGGAGCAGGGTTACAAACCTGTCGAGGATGCTACGTGATGCCAGCGCCTGACTGGGCTCCAGTGGTCGCCCATTGACAGCGAACTCCATGATGCAGCCCACAAAGTCATGTGTGGCCACCTGCCCTCGGCGATGAAGGATGGGCTCGATGGACCGCACACCTCCCACAGATAGCCTGTTGGGTTGGACGTCCAGGGTCCTAAAACACACACACATGCATGAAGGAAATTCACCACGTCTGCAGAGGTATTCACACACCGCCACGCTTACATACGAAGACAGAGCGGGTCACTGGGTTTCACAACAGCATGGTCCCGGGACCCTTACAAAATAAACCTCCAGACCTCGACGGGCCCTCCTCATCTGCCAAATCAATCTCTCACTATCACACATGCGGCTCAGGTTTTCCCCACACGGCCCAGCTCTGGATTCTCTGTGTCTGAGTGTAAAAGCAGCTAGCTCAGACTAATTAAATGAAAGTTTACATCACGTATATATTCACAACAGATGACTTCATGTGAGCGGGGGTCATGGGGATGTGTCATCATAAGGAAAGTATGTACAAGAATGTGCTCACTTAAATGCAATTAGCTCCTATGCACATCAGCATCAAGAATGAACAACACACATCGGAATCCTGATCCTGAGCTCATGGAAGTTTGTTTTGCATGCTGTAGCCACTGTACAAACTGGCACTGATATGAATGATTTCTATGAAGCAGATCACTGAAAAAATTGTTGGTAATCTAAGTGGGAATATAATGTAATCATTCATGCAATAACCTAAATCTCATACTAGCTTGAGCAGCCCTTGAGCAGCCAGACATGTTTATGTGGGTCAGAAGACACAGCCTTTTGCCAAACTATTTGACCAATCAAACATTTTTTGCATGTGGATGACACTGTATTGATAAAATTAGATGAGTTTATTCTGTTCATAATGTCTTTTTTTGATTGGTTGAATCCATTATGTTTAGTTGCACTGACAGATACCAGTTTCTGTTTTTTGTTTATTTTAGAAACACTATTAGTATGGCTGGACAGTACAGTAAACAGAAGTTAAGAAAGTATCAGTTGTGCTATCGTTAAGGACAGTAGCCCCACACAAAGATGACTAGACATCTTTTAAACAAAAATCTCCCACATGAAAGCAACATGCCCCATACCCATCAAATTTGCCTTGACGTACTTCAAAGCACAAAGCGACCATAATTTTGGAGTGCAGATGATATTTTTATGGAAAACATCAAACATAAAGCATATACACATCGGCTAACGGGCCTTTGTGTCTGTATCATATTTCTGTTATTTCACCAAAGAGTGATGAAAACTTTCATTTGTTATAGTTTCTTGAAAATGCAAACATAGATTTTGTGCAGTGTGTGTGTTCTCTTCTCACCAGTCTGTGTGCACTGCCACGTTGCTCACTGCACAGTAGCCTGGTTCCTGGTCATCTCCACACAAGTCTACAGTCAATGATGCAGCCTGCAAAGAAAACACATTTGAGTCATGCATTTGTATAAAAAGTGTAGCTCTGGTAATGTATAAAGCGCTTTGGGTATCTTGAAAAGCTATTATTACTATTAAGTGTGCATGTGGTGTATTAAGTATAAAACCTTCATGCTAACGTTGGTTGCAGTGTCTTAAATGGTGATACTCTACAGCCACTTCTCTCAAGTCAGAACTAGTTTTTTAATTGGTTATTTCTTGTCCAAAAAAAAAAAAAATAAATACAAAAATTAAAATGTATTTTGAAAATCCAGCCACAAGGAGTCACAAGCCTATATATTCTTTGTGCCAGTCCCAAGCCTGATAAATGTTCATGATCAGGAAGGGCCTCCGACATAAAATCTACGCAACATCAATATGCAAACTACTGTTGAAAAAAACCCAAAAGAGCAATTTATAACCAGGATAGAGCAGGTAACCCAGGCAACTCGTGCATCTGATTTGTTCTGGGAGTGAATTTTCTCCAAACTGTGGCTGGGATACTTGGTCACAGACCCTTTTGTCTTCTGTGGTGGGGGTGAATCACCAAACACCAGTGTTTCGGTCAGGCTTTGAGCCTCTCTTTGATCGCTCGTCACACGTCTCACTTGTATTAGTCCGTTGCTTACAAGACCCACAGTAACAGTTTCATTGTCTTCAGCTGATTTGAGTTAAGCAATGATATCAGTCAAACTAAGTAATCTATTTAGTTGGGTACTTTGTCTGGGAAAGAAGCTACATGAAGGCCAAGGAACAGAGAATGTGTAGTTAATCGGTCAGTTGTATTTATTGCATTGTTCCAACCACAAACAAATGCACAAAGATCTGCACCACAGGAGAACACTGCTTTGGTCCATGACATATTACAATGACAGAGCATTGCTGTCTGGTGTGGGATGAGTCATTTTTGCACAGCTAGCACATTTACCAAGTCCATGTATCTTCAAAATGTTCTTTATGTTGAGGGGTAAGAGATATAATTTTAAACAAATTTAAACTATATATATTAAACTATGTATACTATTTTGTGTGTCAACAGTTAGATATACATATGAGTAAAGGTGTATTCTAGTTTTTCATATAGACCCATCAAGCATTCTAAAAAGTGTACTCAGGAAATGAAACTTACCGTAATGCATTTCAATGGGGAAATGTCTCCATAGAAACTGGAATGTGTTTTTTAATGAGAAGTTTCTCCATTGAAAATGTATAATAGTCTTCTCTGTTTCTATTGCTGTCATGTGTGCACTTTAAAGAATGTGACAAACAGAAAAGGGTTTATAGGGCACGATGAAGCCAATATTCACACCAGACTTAATCAAGATTTACTTTGTTCACCTTCAAAGAATTTCAGTAAGATGGGCGGGTCATGCTAGGAAAGTGGATTTGACGGATTACCTCAAAATTATCTAGTGACATCATAAAACATTTTAAAAGCACATGGATCAATGGAAGAAGTAAGTATTGATAGAAAATTCATACTGCTCATAATAAAAGAAAATAAATATATTTTAGGTCATCAACTTTATGACACAATTCATTTGACTATATAACTTTCATTACTTGTGTTAGGCTCCAGCATAAAACTTCAATGCATCTCTCTGCTCTTAAGTTTGCCATGACTAAATCAAAATGCCCTGTGTAAACTATGGATCAAAGTCTCCACAAATTGGCACGTGGAGTCATTATTTTCATCTCTACGTTGCTGTGGTCGATAGGAGGTTCCCATAATCCCATCATCATATTTGAGTAAACATTTCCTATTTGCTTTTAATGGCTGTAAAGCTTTTGCCCAGATGTTGGCTTTTTTTTTCGATGAGGAAATGACACTACGAGCGAGCAAAAGAAAAAATGGGCTGGTGAGGAAACTGCCCAGAAAGTGTGTGAGAGCGTTGAAAATCCAGAGCAATATCGCTCCACCTCTCTCCCATGTTAAGTAAACACAGACCACACGGGCCCACATCTCCCAGCACAAATCATCCTCTGGAGCATGACCCTGCCACACATGCGCCGTTAGTCATAGCTATGCACACATACAGTACACTCTTTTGACTGCGCCTTGTACATAGACACTTACTTAAAATGTGACAACAGTGTGACTAAGGCCTCTCCGAGACCCTGCATTGCAATTTGTCTTCTAGCTATCAGAACACATATGGTCAGACCTGGAGTTTTTACACCTGGTATTTGTAAAAGCTTATGATAGATGTTGTATTCTTGCTTTCTTTCTTTTTTCATTTGTAAAATTACTTTACTGTATCATACACTAAAAATTTATATGTTCTTCATAGTCATGTTAATAGAGGGTAAATATGCTGGTTGTATATCTGTATCTATTTTACATTAGGCTTGCACAACTAACATGGCACTATTTGGATTGCTAAAAGAATGGGGGATGCAAAATTTGAATTAGTCATTTTAAGGTTTTGGACAAACTCTGATTAGGAATAAACCTAGTCAAAACTAAACTTAAAGACTAAAAATAGTTCATTAGTGTTTACATAGCCTATACATTCATCTTCTACTTCTTTTTCCATTAGGGGTTGCAGGTGTCTGAAGCCGTGCCTCAAGCGAGGTACAAACTGGACCTTAAACGCAGGCTTAACACTGAGACATGCACAGACAGACAACCATTCACTCTCACATTCACCTACTCAGGACAATTTAGATTGACAAATGTTTCTTGACAAGTGCATGGTGGGAGGAAGCTGAAGTACATGGAGAGAACACACGGTAACACAGAGAGGATATGCAGACTCCACTCAGAGAGGTTTCAGGCTACACTGTGCCTCCAAATATAGATTATATAAATATATAATAAGTGATAAGGTCATAACTGTTCTCTGCAAATACAGCTTTTGATACATCACAAATAATAATGTCTTGAAATCTAAACTTTTAGGACATGTTCATTCCACACTGAGCTGATTGACACTTATGGTTAACCACACTGAATCCATTTACAGTTTGTTCTTATACCACATCTGAAGACAGCCTAAGAGCAACATGTCTTCTTTATGCATTTGTTTCTAGACTAAAATGTCACAAACACATAAATGTTTTATTAACATATTTCTATAATCAAAGCTGCTGTACGTGGTTTATACACACACTCAACTGTCAAACATCATACAGTGGATCAGAAGATGCGTTTTTGAAGAAATCCCTTTAAGATGAATACCGAATGTCACCCCAAAACAACTAAAGTTAAGAGAAATGTGAAGAAAGCATCAATAGACAACATTGTTCAGGACATGGCCGTTTGATGTGGTTCAAGTGAGTGCTGTTGCACATTTTTTCTGTCCTTCAACTAATCAAAAGTTTTATTACTACATTCATCTGTTACCTTTACGTATTTTGTTTTTATTTTGATCAAATTGATCCATCTTTTCCTGTTTATTTAGGTTAGAGCCACATGTGAGGCTTTAGGTTGAGACACATAGTTAGTCAGAGCTGACACTACAGCAAGCACCATCTCTCGTGGTCATTCACTATGGACACTTCAGATTTACCTGATGTGCTGCCACTGTGCATGTTCAAAAAGGATTACATTCAGGGCTTTACATAACTCTGAATGTAGTTAGAGTAGATAGTGTATTATACTTGACGTAGTATAATACACTATCACTAGCCAATTTGTCCTGTTGGGTTTTATTGCATTCAGACTGTACATTTAACTAGTTTGACTCTGTCATTGTCCAGCTATGCTAAAAAATGTCAGCATTTCAACTCACAAGACATTCACAGTCCCAGTAAAAACTCTTACTCTCTTATACTGAAAAAAACATGTGAATTGTGGCCAGGAAAACTCTAAAATGGCTAATATCATTTAAAAGACACTAGCCACTCTGGCCAGGGAGAAAAAAAGTTTATGTCATGCCCTGATTACATTTGAGTATACAACATTGTATTCAAACATTGTTGTCAAATTTGGCAATGGCAAAGATTTCATTTTTCTTTAGAGACATTCAATTAAATAAATGAAATCATATAAATTGACCTGACGTTATTCTTGCTGATTGCTTGGAGCCCTCATCTTTGAATCTCTGCTTTAGTCATTGCCTGAGAACTCCTTCACCTTAACTGGTAACAGACCAGCAGCCTGACCACTAAAACGATCCACTTTTCACAAACACAGTGATCAGGTTGACTTTACAAAGGTCGCGGGAGCTGGCACTTGAGGCATGACACACGTTTTTCCCACATTTTCAAGAGTCCTTACACGGCCACCTTCTAATAATATTCAAGACTCACAATTCTCTACGTGTGCTGTATTCCTTTCCACCCCTTCACTCAGCACCAGCTCTAAACTGACAATTTAACGATTTTACCAGCTTCCCAAGAAAGTCCCAGTGCACTGTGGGAAATGACAGATTTGAAGTCCAGCAGGAGAGGTACATTATAGTAGGTTTGACAGAGTCTGGTTGGATTTTTCCCCCCCTCTTTCCCTGCCACGGTATTGCTGGCAGCAAGAAGCCACTCATTCACTGCACTGGAGACAGAATTTCAACCTTCAGGGCCATTTTGGATGCTCGTATTGTAAATCACAACGAGCAATAAAATATAATTACAAACTTTGAAAACCATATGCTGGGCTACCCGTGGTTAGGGAGAGCTTAATTGTCATCTGATGGTGCAAAATAGAATATTTGGATGCGGCCCCGGCTATAAAAGCACATGACCGTATTGTCCACACTTAAGGACTTTTCTCAGACTTGCTAAAGGGTGCAAAGAAGTAAAGAAGAAACTACAAGATTAAAATCAATGTAGAAGCTATAAACAAAGATGCTAATGCTGCACTATTTGAGAATTCTGAATGTAACATAAACATATACCAATTACAACCTACCAAAAATATGATAAGGTACCAATATCAACCATTGCAGACCAGTTCAGACACTTCTTCTTTTTAGCTATCTTGCTAATAGATGCTAATGCTACAACATGAAATATGGAAAATGTATGTAATTTTGACCAGAATTGTGTCTGGTGTTTTATGCATCATTTTTATTGCACCATATTTTTTTTTTTACCAACAGATGTACTGCCCTTTCCATCTTTCCAACATAGATGTTAATGGTGTACTTTTTTACATTAGCAGTGCACAAAAAATATGTAGTTATTTTGATTTAAAGGATGGATTACTAGAAAGAGCCGCTAGTGTGCACTCATTTATTATGTATTTTGTCTGTAGTTCACATTACTCTGGTAACTAAAATGCTTCGTTATATGGTGCTTCTACAAAGACTAATATTAAATGGATATCACCTTGAAGATTCATATAAAATGAGCAGCAAATTGATCACTTTTCTGCATTTCTGATAACACATAAATTAACCATTAACCTAGGCCTTGGTGTAAACAAGTTCATGATTAAAAAATGTCTTACCATCCCAGCTCTCCTCGCGATTACTGTGTGGAATTGTCCATCTGAAACTTTTATCATTGTCATCAGTTTGTAAGTTCCACTCCCCAAGTTGAACGAGAAGCGCATCCGTCCCTCGAAAATCTCTAGAGCCAAGAACTCTGCCTTATCTCCTGTCTGGTTGTCGTGGTTGTACATAAGCAGCGCATTGCTCCTCAGGGTAGCAAACTTGATATAAATGTAGTTATTGTTGGGATCCAAAGATGGAAACTCCATATAGGAAAGCTCCTCAAATCCATAGCTGTTAAGTTCACAGTGTTTGCCGAAAACCCCTGAGGATGTAGACAGACCAAAAGAGGAATTAGCGTGAACAGAAAGATTTGTGATGCGGCTAGGGTAAAAATATATCAAGATAAAATACAACAGGCTTTAGTAAAAATGTGTTACACTGATATGATTGCTACAGGATTACCATCTTAAAATATACGCCTCATTCCCTTTTTGAAAATCACGAGGGCAGCCATACAAGGCATGACAAATGAAGAGACAAAATGAAATCACACTATGCACATTTGCTGAAGAAATCATGATTCACTATTAACAAAATAAGACAAAGAAATTCTGATTTACAATTTAACATGGCTTGCTAATGTGCAATAATTTCCCTACTATTACTTACCAAATGGACAATGACAGAAATATCCATCCACACGGTTCTGACAGGACCCACCATTAAAACAAGGGTTACATTCACAGTGATTGATGATGGAGTCACACGTTTTGCCTGGATTCACAAAACAACGTAAATTAAAATGAATGAGGTGGCAGACAACACAAGAAAATCCCAAGGGAAACACATTTCACTTTCCCCATGGGCCTTTCATCACCATACAGACATGAAAAAAAAATAAAAACAAAAAAAATGGCCCCCACCTTGACTATTTAACAAGTTTAAAATATACTATATGAATGAATCACCCGTTTTTAGGTATTCAATAATTGTGATTTTAATTGACCTACTCTACTGTATTTTCACATTAAAACATGTGTCCAAGATGACCTCATTTGAGTCAAAACAACATCTTGAAACTTTCGTTGGAAAAATCAAATGATCTCACTCCATTGGCAGGATGCTCCAAATAATCAGGATAGGGCCATTTTTTTTGAGTGCAGAAAGACAAACAATTTTGATGTACATAGGCAAACATGGAAATGATTATGTGAACAATGTGGTTGACACTAATGATAAAGACAATAAAACAATAGCTTTCTAAAAGACAGTTCAATAGTTTTAAAAAGACTTTACGAGTCTTGTAAATATATTTGAAGTTGTAAATCTCACGACTAGATGCTTAATGGAGATAGCCTTGCCTGCCAAAAACTAGTCAGGGAGAAACAGGAAGTGGAGAGTTCATAGTAAGGGCATGCAAACTACTGTAAGTCAATAGGTGCATTTCTTCAGAACAGCCATTTATCTTGATGAAACCAGAAGATTTGTAGTAATTTTAATGGTCATTATAAAAAGGGACAGTAATGACTTGACTTCAGGAAAATCGCCGACTTTGGCCCCCTTTGAAAATGTCTTTCAGATGCTCAAGTTGATGCCTGGACAACATGCAGGATTCAAATTATCCTTTTAAGAAATTTCACTTCAATTTACTCCCACTTTAATGGTGCAGTCATCATTACATTTTTAAACTAATGACCATGATTGGATATTTTATAAAGCTTCTCATTTGTCAAAGGGCTCCAAGTTGACAAATAAGTGTGTCTTGATAAGGAAAAGTTTGTCTGCAGTGCGGTGTGGTCATAGTAGTGTACACATGGCACACAGTGAAATGTGATATGGTGTGTTTGGAGTCTACACTTAAGTGCTGAGTAGGGGCAATTTCACATCATCATTTTTATTGAAGTATCCATGGCTAATATGCATCACTGCTAATACCCCCAACTAGTAATCCCCAAATTAAACTGTTGCTGGCAATGCTGTTTTTATGTGATGTCTTTAACACCTCTTGGAACCATTCTGAGGCAAATATTTCTCTTGGCTGTAAAGCTACGAGTGACTCTATTACTGCATGTATGTGTGTCCCCTAGTGCTTCTCTTTTAAGCTACTCATGAACGACTGTGTGGTTAGATATAAAATGTGACTGCTGTCTGTGTAGTACCTGCAAATCCGGATTTACAGAGGCAGTTGAAGCCGCCGGGGAAATTCTGGCACAGCGCCCCATTCTTACAGGGATTGGAAAGGCATTCGTTGACATCCCTCTCACAGGCCATCCCGGTGAAACCTTCGGGACAGGTGCAAGAGAAACCTCCCACCAGATTGTGGCAGGTGCCCCCGTTGTGGCACGGCGAGGGCTGGCACTCATCGATGTCTGTCTCACATAGAGCTCCTGTGTAGCCCGGTCTACAGCTACAGGCATAAGGCGGCAGGGGGTGGTTGGAAACAAGGATCACTGGGACACTTTCTGCTGTCTTCATATCAGGCCCGACACTTAGACGCCTCTTGCAGCTGCCTCCATTTTGGCATGGGTTACGCGTGCAAGGATCATGGTCCACTGCATCAATCTGCACTCCGCTCTGTCTGAATAAAATGTCTTTGATACTCTGGAAGAATGTCGCTACACCACTGGGGTTCACATATTGTCCATGGCCTCTTTTTACAGCTGCCATCAGGAAAGTCTGATTATTGAGCTCGAACACCCCATAAAGCAACACCCCCGTACCCAGCCCCGCAAGCTGAGAGTTGGCAATGCGTAAGAAACTGAGGTAGTGGTTGGTAAGGAAGCTTTTGACTCCTTCAGACTGGAGTCGGATAAGAATGCTGTTATCAATTGTGGCATTAGTAAAGCCTATGAATAGCACTCTGGCGGTATTGCTAACAAAACCGTGGACACCATCACTGCTACGAATAGTTAATTCAAAAGTTCCATCAGTTGAGCGTGATTTAGAATTGAGATTACACGTTCCAGTTGGGATATTGAACAGACCGGATGAAGGGGGAATTAGGGAACAGTGGAATCTGTCGTGAATATCCGGGTCTTGAGGTCGGACATCTCCCAAAGAACCACCAGAAAACATGTTCCCATAATAGTGAACAAAAATCTCCATGGACCTCGGCTCTGAAGGGTTGTCATTCTGATCATTTATTTTAACATGTATAGTTCCCGTTGACGACATTTGAGGCAGACCGGAGTCTTTGATGATAACAGAGAGGTAGAAGTCACTGATTTGCTCTCTATCAATCTCCCGACTAGTTGAAAGTGTCCCAGATGAGCTTAGGCTAAAGTAGCTGTTGGCAGTGCCAGAACCAACAAGGCTATATAAGAAAGGGCCTTGGTTGGGTGGCAGGTCAGGATCAGATGCTGTGAGTGTTGTAACTGCAGTGCCAGCTCGTTGATTCTCCATTACTTCAGCATAGGCCGTGGTCAAAGTGGGACCATTATCATTGATATCTTCTAAATTTACAATTAGAGTAGTGCTACCAGTGGCAGGAGGCGTGCCAGTATCCACAGCTAGGATGGTGAGATTATAAACCGGTGTTTTCTCTCTGTCTAGCTCTGCAGCCACAGACACCTGACCAGTTTTGGGATTGATACTGAAAATGTTTTTATCAAAGTCTGGGGCAACTGAGTAAGAAAATCTGCTCCAGCTTGGCACAGAATCAAAGTCTTCGGCACTAACAAAAGTAACAAGACCCCCAGGTGACAGTCCCTCACTAACTTGCACGTCATATAATTCTTGGGTAAAAACAGGAGGGTCATTGGCATCAAGGATTGTAATGTTGACAAAAACTTCATCGATATCTGCCCCGCGTATGCTCCCTGCGTTCTTGGCTAACACCTTTAATGAAATCTTCTCCTCTTTCTCACGGTCTAAAGTACCTGTAACATAAATCTGACCAGTCTTCTTGTTGATCCCAAAGCCCTTCTTTCGGCTCCTCCCAAAAATGAGATAGTAAACCACTCCGTCGTCTCCCTGGTCCCGATCGCTGGCAAACACTTCTCCCACCACTGTGCCTCTTGGAGCGGCTTCAGAGATTTCAAAGTAGTACTGTTTTGAGACAAAGCGGGGAACATATTCATTGGCTCCCTTTAGCTGAATGTTGACGTTGGCAAAACTGCACCGTTCTTCGTCTGGGACATTGAAGGCCTTTACTGTTATATGGTAGACCTGCTTAGCCTCGTAATCTAAGAAGCCCTGGGTGGTAATGGTGCCTGTGTTGGGGTCAATAACAAAGAGATCACTGTCCGATGACTGTATAACATACGCCATTACTGCATTGGCTCCTGAATCTCGATCAGTACCATTAAGTTTGACCACCGTAGTTCCACTAGGGACATTTTCTTGGACAATTGGGAAGTACTCATCTGGATTGAACACTGGTGGGTTGTCATTAACATCTGTAACATGAACCGTGACAGTAACGTAGCTTGTTTTTGAGATCCATCCCCCATCAGTGGCCGAAACTCGAAGCTCATGCTGTTGCTTTTCCTCAAAATCTAGAGGTTTAGCTAACGTAAGGCTTCCAGTTTTGCTATGTAGTGCGAACAGTTCATTTTCGTTTCCAGATGTAATGTTATATGTAATAAGGCCATTCATTTCTTTATCTTTGTCTCTGGCAGATAAAGTCCGTATTACTGAACCAACAGCAAGGTTTTCGGGTACAGTGGCGGAGATTTGGCTTTGTGAGAACTCAGGTGTGTGGTGGTTTTCGTCAGTCACAGCCACCCGTACTGTTGTTTTTGCTGACAAAGGAGGATTCCCCTTGTCACTGGCTGTAATGTCAATAAGGAACATTTTATTACTATCAGATGTGAGGGCGGAGGCGACCGTGATCCAGCCATTAGATTTATCTAGTTTAAATTTACTCGAACTGTTTCCACCTGTTATAACATACTCAATTTCTGAATTTAGGCCAAAGTCTTTCTTATCGTAAGCTGCCACTTGAATCAACATAGTGCCAACTTTGACACTTCTAGTCACTGGGGTAAAATAACTAGCTGAATCAAACTCAGGAGGATTATCATTACTATCTACAATATTGACTATAACTGTTGTCTCACTCATCAATGGTTTGACTCCCCGGTCTGAAGCTGTCACAATAAAACTATGACGATTTATATTAATACTAGTTGCCACAGTTGAATTTTGATATTTTAACTGCTGCTTCACAAATATTTCACCAGTACTAGAGTTAATTCTGAAAAATTCCGATTGCGACCTTATGAAGTAGAATATTTTGCCATTGAAGCCCTCGTCGGGATCGGAGGCTGAGACTTGTGTGACCAATGCGCCTACTTCTGTGAGCTCGGGATAGTCAAGATAGTAAGATGGACGGCTAAATCTTGGAGCATTATCGTTAATATCTGTAATGAATATAGTGACATCCGTACTAACAGTCCAGCCAGAGTCATGCGCAGCCACTTTGACAATATAGTGATCTGTATCTTCTCTGTTAAGCGGCCTACTGATGGTAATGTCGCCCGAATTAGGATTGATCATAAATGGCAAGCTGGTATCTGTGATCGAATATCGGCTTATTGCATTTGACCCGGCGTCTTCATCTGTTGTGGTGACCCTAGTGACGGTGTAACCCACGGGGGCATTTTCGGCTACAGAGGCGCTAAAGATCTTGGAAAATCTTGGAGCATTGTCATTTACATCCAGCACATTCACCACCACTCTGACTGAATTGCTTTTTGGCGGCAATCCACGGTCAGTTGCTTTGACTTTCAAATTGTACTTAGCCACTTTTTCTCTGTCTAGCGGTCTGGTGGTTCGTATTTCACCTGTGGCTCTATTGATGCTAAAGCTATTGTCCTTGTTACCATCAACTATAGCATATTCCAATTGTCCATTTGGTCCACTATCTAAATCAATGCCGGAGATTATTAGCACTCGCTGAGGTGACAGATTTTCCAGTATCTCGGCATGGAACGGGTCCTTTTCAAAGACTGGATGGTTATCATTTACATCCAAAACAGTAATTTCCACTTTTTCGTATGAGGAATATGGTGGGAAGCCCTGGTCTCGAGCCTCAATCCACAATACATATTTCTGAATATTTTCATAATCCAGTTGATGTTTGATGGATAATTCTCCAGACAGCTGATCTATGTGAAATGCATTGTCCAAGTTCCCACTAGCAATGTAGTATGAAAGGGGTCCTCCTCTCATAGACGAACCGGTGACTGTTGTAACAATGTGGTTAGTGGGCTGGCTCTCAGGGAATGTGAAGGCACGCTCCCGCAGCTTGATGACAGGGAAGTTTCCACCAGTGACAAAGCGTACGGTCACAGTAGTGGTGTCGGTTTTGGGGTTAACACCACCGTCCTTCACCCGAACTGTGAGAGTGACCTCGGAGCTCCCAGTTAGCTTCTCGTTAGCAGTGATGGCTCCTCGGACAGGGTCAATTTTGAATTTCTCTGAGTTGCGGCCCATCAGGGAATAGTGGAGCTGGGCGTTAGAGCCGGAGTCCTCATCGGTGACAGTGACAGCAAACACCAAAGAACCTGGTGAAAGAAAGAACAAATCAGCTAACGTGTATTTTTCTTGTAGCCTACATTATGTCTTTGAACATTTTGGGATTCTGGATTATCATACTCATACTACTTACTAATAATAAACAATGCTAATATAATTGCTTTGAAAACATACTTTATTGTAGTCATTTTGTTTTGTTTTGTTTTTTTCCCACACAATTATAATATGTGATATATATATATATTGTCAAGTTATATTTTAAAGATATTTCTTCACAATCTTTATGGCACCTGTATTTAAAAATAAGTAAACTCAACACACTTTTGGGTCCTGAAACAGTACTTGATTATAATTCTAATGCAAACACCATTGTATTTTTGAAAGGGTAGTCAATCATTTTGCTTTACTTTACCATAACTACTAATATCACAATTTAACCTTACTATACTATATCACACTACACTATATTGAACAGGACCTAGGAAACACTTTCATGAGATTTATCAGCCTAAATATTTTATCAACCAAATCACAAAAACACAATGGTCCTGCACAACTTCACATAATGGAAAAGCTACATCACCTGTTGCATTGAAGTAACAGTAACACATGTAATCTACCTGCTGCAGTGGATGCGGCGATGTGGGTAACATAAGGGTGATGGTGGAAGCGTGGAGGATTATCATTGATATCGGCCACTGTCACTGAGACTGTGGCAGAGCTGGAGAGGCCGTCAGGCTGCCCTCCGTCTGTGGCCACCACCAACAGCTGATAATTAGCCCGCTCTTCCCGGTCTAAGAGGGAGCTGGTGATAATCTGTCCTGTTGCCGGGTTGATGGAAAACTGCCCATGTCCTCCGCTCAGGCTGTAGCTGTGGGAGAGAGAGGGAAAGGGAAGGGAAAGAACTTGGAAATGAGTGCAACTAAGATACAAAAAATCGACTGTTCATGAATTTGAAATCACCATTGTCTGATATAATCCTCTTTGTCTATCAAGGCTTGGGGTAGGCACAATTGTCACCTTTTGGTTTTATGACATTTTGCACCCTCTATCACAACTTTTAATAGGCTATATGTGTGGAAATTGTTACGTATGTGCTTAGGCAATAAAAATGCTATTATTTTATTTTAGATTTAATCTTAGGTCAGGTTCAGTACATATAAATAAACATATATTGGCATCTTTGGCACTTGATTAAATTACCTTTGTATATTGCACAAGATCCTTGCGTTGTCTGCATGTGTACAGTAAGTGAATCAAAGTGTATTGTTTTAGTACACTATGCTGTCTATAGAGGGCACTGTTTCAGTCTATAAAAATCAAACTTAGAACAGAAACCTTGCTTGCTCTATACAGCCTTGTGAGATCAAATGAGTTCAGTTAATGATTAGACTTTTCTATTTAGTACACTATCAAAGCCACAGCCACTGTTTTCCTCTATCAAGGCTCCCACAGGCCCCCCATGGGCTTTAGACTGCCTTGGAAGTCCTTAAATTAATTTCTTCAAGGTAACTTCTTTTTATTAGGGACAAGAACAAAACAAAAAGTCAAAACAAACACAACCAAACACAATTAAGCTAAATTATAGTTCTTCTAAACTAAATCAGAAATATATACAGCCAGACAACTTCAAACAAAAGATCGTGTTTCTCAGTATCTCTCAGGCGCCCAGACATAAATGTAAACTGACACATACATGTCCACACCAGTGCATATTTTGAAAAGACTTATTTCAAAGCATCCAGCTCTAGACATGCAAAGACAAATTGGCAAACAATGTGTGAATGCGGAGTGGATGCATGGCTTGTTTACATAGCAGAGGACAAAAGTGGGCTGTACACTAGCCAGTAATAAGTCTACTCTGGGACTCTGTGGAAGTATGGGAGCTGTGAGAATCAACTAATAAGTCCATAATAATTTCTGGCCTCTATTAAGACCCCTTGTAAATCCCGGATGGGTAGGACTAGTACTGTCATAGACAATTAACATCCTCATTATTGTGTTTTGGGAAAGTGGAGCGTATAGTGGTACCCCCCAATGTGTCCCAAGTGGGGTTAGGGAGGAGAGAGGGAGGGGTCCCATCTGAGTCAGCATACAGTTCGGGAAACACTGACCATAAGCTCCCCCGTCGAGGGTTTACGAGTGTGAAAAAAGCTGTTGTCCATATTGAAAACAACTGCACATTATCGGAAAAGGATGCAAGTTACTGTAAGATAACTTTGTTGAACATTGGGATTATTTTTGCTATGGTTAATAATGTTAAAGTGATTAACAATAGAATACATAGTATACATTTTGTGAATGAAAATGGGTTTAACTCACTGGTCAAAACTAAGGCTAATAGTTCCAAAAGATTTAAAGCAGGTTTGAATTTAGAACTAAA
>JAVQKG010167917.1:0-11153 GCA_036025885.1 Hypseleotris bucephala
AATCAAATGTTAAACAATTGATTAATACTGATTATACATTTAGATTAATGATAAAAACATAATGCAATAATTTCTCTAACAGTCCTGCAAATCATGTAAATCAAAAATTAACAAAACTAAATAATTAAACTAATGACAGAAATTGCCAAGTCTTGCAAAAGTTTGAGTTGAAATGGTTGTGGTACCACCCAGTACCACTACTTAGTCTAATTACATTTAGCATCATTAATCAGGTTGTCAGTGAGACAATCATAATTGCACATTCCTATTTGGACAAGTCTGTATGCCACTGAAGTATGCTTCCTGAATCAATCTCTGCTGGACAGCATCAGGGAAGGTAGTGCAGTGGTACCTTATCTTCACAGATGCCACTCAGAGCACACATCAAAAGCAGGCTGGAGATGAGCACGGTGAAGGTTGTGTAAGGCATCGGGGGTCGGGGGTGGCTGGCACGCTTGTCTCCAAGGCATGTCAGAGCTGTTAGCAACATGCTTTGTCAGCCTAAGCATCCTTATCCACATGTGGTCATTAACATCTTTTATTGTGATTGATAAGGTGCTAGTAAATTGTCCATTGAAAAAACATAATACCATAATAACAAGTCATTTAGGACAAATACAATCAAAATGCTTGAAGGGGCTTTGTTATGCTAACCTTTATGGGCTTTCAGTCATTTATTATCATTGTTTTCATGATGCTTGTTTGGGCTGGATAATATTTTGAATATACTCAATGAATCATGGCTTGTTCATGGTATGAAAAAAGATGAATATTGAGTATAGAGAATATAAAAGTTATGCTTTGGCTCCATAAACATAATATGGCCTTGTTAATGATTGTACATGTTTTTCTGAATAGGATGTGAGTTGGGGCAGTTCCAGTGTGGAACAGGACGCTGTATCCCGGGGGACTGGCACTGTGATGGCACATCAGACTGTACAGATGACTCTGATGAGCATGACTGTCGTAAGCAACTAATCTTTATCATATGGACTTTATTGATTTAAGTCAAGTCACAATTTTTGTATGTATGTTGTTTATTCAGCTCCACTGACCTGTGATAGCAGTCACTTCCAGTGTCTAAGTGACGGAGAGTGTGTCCCAGATGTTTGGGTTTGTGACGACGAGGAGGACTGTGAGGATGGCTCAGATGAGAGGCAACATTGCCGTAAGTGCCTTTAAAAACATGTTAAACAAAAAGCAAAGTCAGTTAAAACTATGCATACTAGTTCAATTCTGTGTAACCTTGTGTAGCTGGAAGGACATGCACCAGTGGTCAGTTCACCTGCAGTAACGGTGCGTGCATCCCGGCTGAATACCACTGTGACCGTCTGGCGGACTGCTCGGATGCGTCTGACGAGACAGATTGCCGTAAGTCATCTCCGGGTGGTTTCCCCATTTCCATCCTGGGCTCCTGTGGCATTTTAATCAATTTGTTAAGATTAAGAGGCGCGCTGACTGACAGAATGGGCCACAATATACTGCTTGTTGTCAGAAGTTGATTGCGGATTCCTTGGTGGATTAGTCAAGCTGAAGTTCAGCCGCTATGCCATTATTATGCCGACATGGTAGACTCACAGCACAATGTGGTAATCTTACAATTGTACAAAGAATGCTGTGGCGACTGCTGTTGTTGTGGTAATGTTGTTAGATTCAAGTTTCTTATTCTTGCTACTTTGTGAGCTTTTCACTATTTAGAGGTGAAAAGATCACAGTTGTCAAGATGATTTACACCTAAAACCTAAGGACAATATCATGTTACAGATTACCCTGAGTGTCCAGAGCTGAGGTGCGCCAATGGAGCCTGCTACAATCGAACTCAGCGATGTGACCAAATACTGGACTGCCGGGATGGCACAGATGAATCAAATTGCAGTAAGTATTGGCAAAGTGAATATTTGTAATAAATTTTTATTTTATATTCAGGTACCTTATGTGTTGTATTATTCTGTGATGTTTCCAGCACAGCACTGCACTTCAGGCTTGTTTCCTTGTCATAATGGAGCATGTGTTCCTCAGCGCTATGTCTGTGATCACGATGATGACTGCGGAGACAGGAGTGACGAGCTCAATTGCAGTATGTTGCTTCACTGTTTTCATCTAAATAATCCAGCTAGTTGATGCATGCTTTCTCAAAAACACTATTTTCTCCTGTCCAGCATATCCAACTTGTAGAGGGAACTACTTCACTTGTCCAAGTGGGCGCTGTATCCACCAAGTGTGGCTCTGTGATGGAGAGGATGACTGTGAGGACAACGCAGATGAAAAAGGCTGTGGTATGTTTGTACATTAATTGAAATATATGGTATTTGTAGAGTACTAAGCAAACTTTCTGTTTTCCTGGTCCATCTCCAGTTTCCATGGATCGTTTGGCATTGCAAGGCGCTATGCCTGTGCTCTTTTAAATGTTTTATTCAAATGGCCCTTTGTGGCACAGGATCGTGCAGCCCCCCAAAGGGCTTTAGAAATCCTTCAGAAGGCTGCGAAGAGTGTGTGTTTTTAGAGGATGGGCTACAGAAGCACTGTGAGCTCCCATGTGACCCCCTCAAAGCTGCAACTCGACAGCAATTTGACTGCTTTCTTCAGACACACTGTTCTTGTGGGAATAAGACACCTTAACTGTTACATGCTTCTCTTACTAAGAGTAAAACTTCTCCCTAAACAATATTACCTTGCACAGAAAACAGGATTTTTGTGAGATATGTATGTTTACAAGCCCACAAAAAGGTATCTTGCTCTCCATTGCTGATTGGCAGTTTGATCCAATAATATGGCAGTACTGTGGACAGGTTTTGCTGTAGGTTTGCAGCAACATGCACTATTAGCAATAGCTGAAGACATGACAACTTCAAAAACTCAAAATATATGCTGATATACTACAGTATACTCACAAAAGGCTATGCAAATCCTAAGTGCTGGCCATGCCAGGTTATAAACAGCACCCTTACTTAAATAAAGCTTCAAAAATCAAGCACACAGAATAAATTCTGACATTGTCCACAGATAATGTACCAAGGGAATGTTTCCCAGGCGAATGGGCCTGTTCATCTGGGCTGTGTATACCCATGGATCACCTCTGTGATGGGACGGTGCACTGTCCAGAAGGAGAAGATGAGACCAACACAACAGCAGGCCGCAACTGCAGTTAGTGTTAGCACATTATCTAGACCATCAGTCATAATGGTAATTTTCTTTACATTAATTAACATGAATTCACTTCCACAGGTATTTGGAGATGTGCCTCTTTAAGCTGTGAGCACCGCTGTCATGCTTCTCCTGATGGAGGCACCTGCTCCTGCCCCTCTGGATACATCGTCAGCAATAACAGTCGCACTTGTACAGGTATAGTAATTGTATGAAGAAAATATCTGAATGTAATATCTGAATAAATTGTAATTCTGTGAGTTTTGTAATGTGCAGACTTTGATGACTGCTCAATGTGGGGAGTTTGTGACCAGTTGTGTGAAGACCGGATTGGCTCCCACCGCTGTAGCTGCAATGAGGGATACACATTGGAGCAGCATAGATACTGCAGAGCTAATGTCTCAAGTAAGGACATTATTTAATTTATTCCCCAAATCTTGTTACCTACAGTATGTTGTAAAACCTGGTGTTATGACAATATACATTTTTATTTCTCTGTAGCTGGAGTACCATCGCTGCTTTTTTCCAACGGAAGGGACCTGCTCATTGGCGACATCCACGGCAACAACATTCGCACTTTGATTCATTCACAAAACCGAGGCGTTGCAGTGGGAGTTGACTTCCATTACCATCTCCAAACGATATTCTGGACTGACACCATTCAGAATAAGGTATTTTACAGCAACCTAGAATGTATATATTTACCCGTTTAAAGCACTCTGTTTCAACTGGTTCACCAAAAACAAAGAGTACCATTGGGCAGTAGCCAGCCGTGATAGTATTCCTCCACTTATCCTTAAAATATCAGCAATGTTGATACTATAATAATGGAGAAAGCACTTGGCTCCTTTGCGGCAGGGTCTTAATGAAGGGGAAGTAGACAGAGAAAGGAATCCAAATGGCCTAATCTTGAAACCTGCCTGATATGCTGGTATGATGTTCCCATACCAAGGTGTAATTTTTGTAATTCTATCTCGTTCAAAGTAATTGTGCTGCATTTATTCCAATCACTATCTATGCATTCTTGAACCTCTAAAAAGTCTTTGTTTAGCCTGGGCCTTGGCTTCTCTTTCACTGTGTATATCAGCATTTGAAAAGTAGGGTGAGTGCAAACAGGGCATGTGAATGTGACTAAAACGGGGACAGTATCGGGCTATTTCCACATCTTCAGTTTCCTGCATGTTTTTGTACATTTAGATCTCATTTCAAATAAAGAATAGTCTTCTAACTAGTTTGGGATGCCAAGGCTTCCATTCTGTAAAACAAGCACTTTAGATAGTATTATTTATACACTGACACCAGGATTGAGAAGCCAGGTTGAGAAAAGATAAGAACAAAAATCTTTGTTCTCCAAACAGCGTGAGAATTGCACAGTTGCAGTTTGAAAGAGCATCCAACAAATGTTTTTGGTATCAACAAACAAGTGATATCAAACAAGTGATACACACAAGATAGCATATATTTGAAGAACTGTCACAACAAAAGCTAACACTCTTAAGCATTAGTTAAGGGTCAGTAACCAGTTAATTAATCATTTACAAAGCAGTATTTTGAGGTAAAACTAGGCATTATAAACATTATTAATGTTTAGTTCTTGAGTAATAAACATGTGTAATTCAATGCAAAGCTATAAACTTGAGTCTTAATTCAGTATTTACTTAAAAAAAAATCTAAATGTTAACCACCTCTCTTAAACATCTTACTATAATAAGCTTTTTAATGTATGAAGTACTCTGGGGCCCGTATCCTCACAACAAAGCCATCTTTTGTACGCAGGTGTTTTCAGTGGACATGGACGGTTCCAACATGCAGGTGGTTTTAAATGTATCAGTTGACTACCCCGAGAACCTGGCGGTGGATTGGGTGAACAATAAACTGTATGTGGTGGAGGCCAGCGTCAACAGGATTGACATGGTGGACTTTGATGGGAGCGACCGGGTCACGCTCATCACTGAAAACCTGGGAAACCCTAGAGGGCTGGCGGTGGACCCCACAGTCGGGTAAGGGCACATCTTCAGTCCATTCAGCTTCCCACTCAGTCCTGGTACTGTATCTATGTCGTGCTTCATTGGTGTGGAATAATGGGTGTGTGTGTGAGATTAGCAGATTGCCTCGGGTGGATTAGCGAGAAGCAATGTAAGTGATGACCCTCATTGTAATCCAATAGTATAGTTCAAGGGGGCGGAAAGCCAGGTGGTTACAGATAAATTGTTTAGATTTAATTATTATCTGCCTCTGTGGTGCGAGCGATAGCCACCCACCTGGAAACTCATTTGGCCGGAGACTAATACTGTATTCATACAATACATTGTTGCAGGTACATGTTCTTCTCTGACTGGGAGGCAGTAAATGGACAACCAGGCCTTGAGCGGGCTTTCCTGGATGGCACTAATCGTTATGGCATAATTAGGAGCAAACTAGGCTGGCCGGCTGGTATCACACTGGATATTGAAGCCAAGAGAGTTTACTGGGTTGACAGCCGCTACGACTACATCGAAACTGCAACATATGATGGTCTTCATAGGTAAAGAAGACATTTTCATGAAATATCAATAGTAAAAAACTATTTGAAATTATACATGAATGTATAAGTCGCTTACATTGTTTTTTCCAGGAAAACTGTGGTCCATGGAGGGTCTGTTATCCCTCACCCGTTTGGCATCAGTCTGTTTGAACACACTGTCTACTTCACAGACTGGACAAAGATGGCTGTGATGAAAGCCAACAAGTTCACTGACAGCAGCCCTCAAGTGCTGTACCGCACTGCTCAAACTCCACATGGAGTGGCTGTCATACACCAGCTCAAACAACCATATGGTAGGCACAAGTGTGTTCAATACAAAGCACTTTTTAATGTCATAAAGTACAATACCTGTCAGTGTGCTAAGTGTGTGCTACATATGAGTGGCCTTAGTTTATTCTCATCTGTTTGTTTATATGCCTTCACTTTGATTATTAAATTTCTGTAAGTTTATAAGTTTTAATCCTCACATAAATATTTCTTTTTCCTTAGTGTCAAATCCATGCAGTGTAAACAGAGGAGGATGTGAGCAGATTTGCGTCCTGAGCCACAGGAGTGACAACGGAGGTCTGGGATACCGCTGCAAATGTCGGATGGGCTATGACCTGCATAATGATGGGAAGAGATGTGTTGGTCGGTAATATTAAAATTCATTACATTACAAACACATGGTATGCTGTGTTGTTGATCCAGTTTTCTGTTTTTAGGGGTCAGACAGTTCTTGCTGTTCTCCAGTCAGTTAGCTGTGAGAGGGATTCCCTTTAACCTTTCCACACAAGAAGATATCATTCTGCCCATCACCGGATCACCTTCCTATTTTGTTGGTGTTGACTTTAGTGCAGAAGATGATACAATTTTCTTTTCTGACACAGCAAAGGATATGATCTACAAACAAAATGTAGATGGCACAGGTGAGTAATGTGTTTCCTTTGGATAGTTTTGGTTAGAATATTCTTGTGGCTCTTCTACTGCTTTGTATACTTGGCAAATTTTTCTGAGCAATGATCTTTACCATGTCATCTGGCCGGTCTTATAGAGGGAGTTAAGGGAGTACCTGATGGGGCCGACTGGTACTATGAGGGAGGATGAACACCAGTGTATGGATAGTGAAAAAATGTTGTACAGTTAATTAAGATTGACAAGATATAGTTACATCTTGGTAAACTGTAAGATATATTGCTGTGTATTCAGTGATTACAAAAAGGATTTGATCTCAGCCCAATGAGTTGCACCAGTGGGTATTCATGTAGTAATCCACTCTAATCAGACCTGTTGTTTTTGAAGCAGCTTTGGCTTCTTCTGTCCTGTCCATTTGGAGAAAATGCAACCTGACAGCCTATTTATTTAAATATGTTTCTCTTTTATCTCTCGGTAAACTGTGGTTTGACTGCTTTGATCTGCACAGGCAGGGAGGTACTGGCGGCAAATCGGGTGGAAGGAGTGGAGGACCTGGCTTACGACTGGATTTCCAAAAACCTTTACTGGACTGACCCTCGCTACAGGAGCATATCTGTCCTGAAGTTGGCAGACAAGTCCAGGAGGGCTATTATACAAAACCTCAATAACCCCAGAGCCATTGTGGTGCATCCAATTCTGGGGTAAGCTATTAGTTAATTACAAGTATATCTACAAAACTACAGAATCTGTAACTATATTTAAGATATACATAACTTATGTAGAACAAGCTATTTCTAACAGACTAAAGGTCATAAGGCCAATGTGAGATTAATATGAACAGAAGCAATGTTGTCAACTCTACTAAGTTGGCTCATGCACAAAGGTATTCTGTATTCAAAGATCTAATAAATGTACGGTTCTGTAGTATGTTTGTTACCCTGATAAGCATTTATTGTTACTTTTACCTTTTACAGATACATTTTTTGGACTGACTGGTACAGACCAGCAAAGATTATGAGAGCTTGGGGTGACGGGTCACATGCTGTGTCGATTGTAAACACTACTCTTGGTTGGCCAAATGGTCTAGCAATTGATTGGAGGTGAGTTAGTAACTTTACTCTGAACTTTTAGAACAACTATTCTATCCCAGGAGTTTCTTTTAAAATGCAATGTACTACTGATTTACAGCTCAATGCGTCTTTATTGGGTGGATGCTTTCTTTAATAAAATCGAACACAGCAATTTTGACGGACAGAACCGCCTTTCTTTGGAGCGAATCACACAGATCTCTCATCCTTTTGGCCTGACTATTTTTGAAGGTAAAGAATGTTATCAGATAGTTTAGTGACTTTGTGCTTCTTGCTTTAATGAGGCTCATTTAAGAGGCTACTACAGTTACTGTGAAGTAATGAAAGATCCAATACTAGAGTTTATGCTCTGCTGCACCTCTTTCATGCAGGCTACGCATATTTCACTGACTGGCGACTGGGTGGCATTGTGCGAGTACGCAAGACCGACGGTGGGGAGAGAGTGATTATTAGACAAGGAATCAGCCACATCATGCATGTCAAGTCCTTTAACTCCAACTCACAGATCGGTCAGTATACATTTCCAGTAACAATATATGGGATATATTATAGCAAATGTATTGCAATATCTGCAAACACAATTTCTGTATAGTGGGAAACTGAATGCATTATAGTAATGTGTATATGTGTACATTTTATAGGAGCCTTACCATCTCCTGATTTAGCTTTAGTATAGCCCTAGTACAGTCCTGATTTAGTACTGATTATGTATATTTAGTACTGATTGGGTTGTAGACTATTGTAGACTATTTGTTGAACTTTAAACTTTTTTCATACTCATACTGTGAAACTGTAATCGCAATGTTCAACATAGTTAGTAGCCTATTGTGTGTTTTTCTAATATTTTGCAGTACTAGTCTGACATGAACTAAACATCCTACTGTAATTCCTATCTCAACAAATTAGGTTCAAACCTTTGCAACAGGCCAACAAATCCAAATGGGGACTGCAGTCACTTCTGTTTCCCAGCTCCTGACTCCCGGAGAGTGTGTGGGTGTCCGTACGGGATGAAATTGTCCCCGAACCACCAGATCTGTGTGGAGGACCCCTCGAATGAGCCCCCTACTCTACAATGTGGGGCCCACTCTTTCTCCTGTGGCAATGGCAAATGTGTCCCAAACAGCTACAAATGTGACGGTGTTGACGACTGCCATGACAACACAGACGAAGTCAACTGTGGAACTCATAGTAAGGCTTTTAAATACCATTTTACGATATAAATTAAATTAATGGTAAGGGGTGCATGTTAGCCGAGTCTGCATGTCCTCCCAGTGTTACTGTGGGTTATTTCCAGCTTCCTGCCACCATTCAAATTTGTTAATGTGTTAAAAAGATTGGTAACTCTATTGCCAGCAGTGAATGAATATGAGATAGAATGGTGATGCTAATCATTTTCTAGTAGTAGGGCCATAGTTCTGCCATGAGCTTACACCCGATGCCTCTGACATGAATAAGCAGAAAATAAATGAAACAAATAATGTATTTAAAAGATACTTTTTGTACTTCTTCTAGACACTACATGCTCCCCCGCTGCATTCACCTGTGCAAACCAGCGTTGTATTCCCACATCATGGCGCTGTGATGGACACAATGACTGCTTTGACAACAGTGATGAAAACAACTGCCCCACCAGACTTCCTGGGACCTGCCCTGGCAGTAAGTTTGCATGTGCCAACCATCGCTGCATTCCTCATACCTGGCGCTGTGACACTGATAATGATTGTGGAGACGGTTCAGATGAAGTTGACTGCAGTGAGTATCGGATCATCGAGTGTTCCGAAAATTGTCATGCCATTTATATATTGTCTTGTATTGTCTTGTGTCAACAGATGTAAGTGGCACCTGTCATCCCGGACAGTTCCAGTGCCCTGACCATCGCTGTATAGACCCCAACTATGTCTGTGATGGTGACAGAGACTGTGTAGATGGAGCAGATGAGCAAGGATGCAGTAAGTCCATTACAGTTTGATTTAAGACATCTAAGCATATTTGGTTTTTGTAAGTTTTTTTTTTACCACATCAACGACCACATTATAAGGTACACAAATAGCTATACACTCAATCAAAGGCCAGCAACTGCACTCAAATATGGATTCAGACATTTTTAAGACAAACCTGCTCAAATCAGTTCATTAACAACTAGGCGTGGGCTTGGTGTTAATAGTATGCGTATGATGAATAAATGTCTTTTTAAATGCACTAATTGCATCAAACAAATCCCTAACAACATGTTCATATGGCAATAAAGTATTGAACCTTGATTTAATCTAAAGTAATACAGTACTTTGATGTAAATCTAATGAGTAAACATATATAAGGGAAAATAGCTACCCTGGACTGAGGTCTGCACTCTCTGCTTTCTAGTTGATAATAAGTTGTTGAGTTCTCTGTTAAATCACAATTCTGTTTTGGCTCTAAAACATGATGGAAAAGTTACACAGGTCAAGTGACTAACTAAGCCTATTAGTTTATTGATCTCATACTTAGGTTGCACAACAACACAGCATACATACGGTACACATTCATGACTACAACATGAAATATTGGCTTTCTATCTACTCACTTACATGACTGCCTTTTACAGTCTACAACTGCACAGTTAATGAGTTCAAGTGTGCCAACGGCCACCAGTGTGTCAACTCATACTACAGATGTGATGGAGTGTACGACTGCAATGATCGCTCAGACGAGAGAGGCTGTCGTGAGTATTTCAAGTATTGGATGTAAACAGACTTGTGTGCTTTTCATGTAGATGTATATGTTCAACAATTTGTGCTGTCTTTTGTCCCCAGCTACAAGGCCCCCCGGGATGTGCCACCATGAGAGTGAGTTTCAGTGTCAGTCTGATGGCAGCTGTGTTCCGTCGACATGGGAGTGTGATGGTCACCCTGACTGTGAGGACGGTAGTGACGAGCACCACGCCTGTCCCCCGCGCACCTGTCCCTCCACACTCTTCCGCTGCGACAATGGAAACTGTGTGTTACGCAGCTGGATTTGTGATGGGGACAATGACTGCAGAGACATGAGTGATGAACGAGACTGTCCCACTCCGCCGTTCAGATGTCCGAGCTGGCAGTGGCAATGCCCGGGACACAGTGTGTGTGTTAACCTCACAAGGGTGTGTGACAACACCCCTGACTGTCCCAATGGGGCCGATGAGTCTCCACTGTGCAGTAAGTCACATTTTTGTTTTGTTGTTGTACTAAAAATAGTCATTGATTGATTGAATTCTATTTACATGATACAACAAGATCACATTTTACTGATTTAGTGAAAAACAATGTTTATATTTTACAAAATTGTGTTTAATGTTGTTTGTCACATGTATTTTTGTTTGGAAATCATGCATGTGTGATTTGAATTGTATTAATCTAAAAACAATCTGTGATTTTCCTTTCTTGCCTTTCTCACTATCACCAGATGAGCCTTTGCCAGGTAGGAAACAACACTTAATCATTTATTTTAATAGTTACGATTTCTGGAAAACACAATACAGAGATTTG
>JAVQKG010168063.1:0-11798 GCA_036025885.1 Hypseleotris bucephala
TTTCAAAGTGATCCGGGCTTTCGTTTTTGAGTTATCGCGGTCACACGGCCAATCTGCGGACGCGGACGGACATGAAACCATAATATCGCCGAACGCATTGCGTTCCGCCGATATAACTAGACTACTACGTCAAAAGTGGTAACCCACAAAGTCTGATTTGATGTTGCTGTAGATGGGGAGGGACAGAAGTAAAATGATAATTATGACAGAGACAAGTTTTAAACATGTTTTAGTAAAGTTACCTTTAATAACTTAAAATACATGTCTAAAATCCAACTGAATCTAAGTGGCTAGTGAATGTCTTACTAGCCACAATTTAAATGTATCTGCATGTGGCTACTTGGTTAGTGTTAATGTCTAATTGACTTGTATCTAATTTATCTGTCAGAAGCCATTACCTGTCTGTCAGGGTCCTCACAATCCTCTTCTGATTGGCCCTTGGCGCTGTCCGGTCTCCACGGTAACCACTGAGCTGCTTCACGAGATGACTCTACATCCAACCAGAGCCTCCACTTTGGCTGGGCCCGATCTCTCACCTCCTCTTCCTCTTCCTCTTCATCTCCCTCTTCCTCTTTATAACACACATGTGAAAGAAGCAGAGGTGGCACTACCATTAGGCAAAAGTAGGCAGATGCTTAGAGGCCCAAACTTCCAGGGCACCATAAATAAAGCCGTGTCTTGGTAAATATTATCTATGGTAATCATTTTCTAAAATAGCATTACAAAGACAATACACCTTGCCAGTTCTCCTTTTTGTCTGTTTGGTTAAGCCTTTTGATTGTGGACTGACAAATGAAGACATTTTTCAGGTAGGACTTAAAAAGCGCCAAATATAAATGGCCTCAGGTTTAAAATGTGCTAAAATGCCTGATGTTGCTAATCTTGCTGCTACATGAAGCTATTAAGGTTAATAACAGATTTGTTTATTTCCGAGTGAACACTTCAGAGTTTTCTTAACTGCGAGCTCCGGTATCCAAGGACAACTGGAACACAACATTTTACCTTCACTGGGCTGTAGCCACCCTCCTCGCTCTTGTTGAAGCATCCATGTTTTCCATCCTTTAGCTCCAGACTCACCAACCCTTGCTTCCCCACAGTCCCAGAAGGGCTCAAAGAATTCCACCTGTACATACACAAATATTTATATGTATGTCGTAAGCTACTTTATTACTATTTGGTGAAAAATGTATCGAGTAATGTAAACCTGCTGTTTAGTAGACAGTTTTTGTAGACTGTCAGGTTTAAAAAAGGTGAAGTCGATCATGGCTTGAAACAGAGATGTTGCTTTTTCGGAGTGACCAGCTTGACGCAGGAAATGGCACTGCTGAATAAAGATATCTAAAAAAAAGATATATGATGAAGAAAAAGGGGCAATAAAACATGATTTTGCATGCTGAATAAAAAGGTGCAATAAACCAACAATAAACAAAGTCTCTTACCCAACATATCATCCTCAACCCCTGGCAGAGCTGGATGAGAGACCATGCTTCCATCACGAACAGCACTGAGTGTGCTTAGACACTTGCCATAGGCTGAGTTAACCTTTGACACAGAAAAGTTGCTGAAATAGCTCTGTGTAAACAGCAAATACTCCTTCCACAGCGGTGCACTATTTGGGTGGAGAAACACCTACAGTGACACAGAAAAAAAACACCCTGGTATGCAATAGTCACATTGTACAAAGTCAACAGAAAACAAGAGGTCTAACCAGTTTCTTCCACTCTTTGGCCAGAGCTGAAGATTCCCAGAGTTCTTGGTAGATTTTTAGCCTCTCCAACTGTAAAGCTATGCAGCTAGGGTTGGTGGCAACTGCACGATCTGCGATGCTCAGCTTTTTCTCCAACAATGCGCGAGATGAGGATTTATGACGTTCTGTCTGGTCACTGCCTTGATTCTCCTCTTCACCTCCAAAAGCTGCAGTACTCAGTTCATCCTGGGCAACAAAAACAGCATATCACAGAATTAAAATGTAACCACATTTGTTTATCCAGAGTAATAGATAATGGATTATCGTATGTTAAGTAGTGTTTTGTACCTGATAATGTATGAACTGTATCCACAATTCAGTATCTTCAGGCTGCTCTCGAAGTCGCTTGTTAAACTCTTCAGTCTTTCCCATTGATAAAGATGCAGTCTCCTCTGTTTGTATATCTTGTTTATGGTTTGCTTCCTCAGGCTTTCCTTTCCCTTGCATCCAAAGTGTTGTCGACGAGTCGTACACGCCAAGAGGATTCAATGAAGTCTGTCTGTCTTCTAAATACACAGACATACCATGTTATTCATGTGCCAAACAAATAATCCAAAATATTCTGGTACATCACTTACTTGTTTGTAAATTTAAAGCTTTTTCTTCAGTATCACACAAAGATAGGAAAGAAAGGGCCCCAATGACTGTGATTTTAGGAGGATGTAATGTTAAAACTGAAGGTTCAGATCTTAGTAGTTGACGACTTGCTTTAGAGAAGTATCTTTCCTCTCCTTTCTTCTTGTCTTTGACTTTTTGTTTCTTTTGAGATTCTGAGTCATCCCAGGTGATCCCCTGTCTGTGACTGTCTAGACCCAATGAAGAGGTGCCCTTTCTTTTGTACCTGCATCATGCACAGAAACACAACATTCTTAAAACCTAAATGCATGAAATGTTTAAGTGTAAATTGTATTCTCTGGTCATATACAATACTGGTTAAAACAAACATAAAAACACATTTATAGTCTATGCCAAATCTATCACAAAATGCTATGTATTGTATATACCGTGCTACATCCCCTCTGTAAAGTGACTTGTATGTCCAGTTGGCCGCGTCAGACTTGTGATCAACGCAGAATGCCTCTTTTACCGTTGATGAAAGGTCGTCAAGCCAACAGAAACGACTTGCAAGTGGAACATCTTTGGGGCTGAATAAACATAATGTAGGTTATACACCAGATCTTTCTAGTAGCGTTAACAGTGTTGGCTTTTTCTTTACATACCTATCTGTGTCTTGTTCCTTTTTGAGGTCACTTGGGTAGATAACGTCAGAGTCAGAACCACTGTTATCTGAATGTCCACTTCGCTTTTTGTGTTTCTTCTTTTTCTTTTTCTTCTTTTCACTTTTCTTTTTCTTCTTTTTGGGTTCCACATCATCATCCTTATAATGTTCATCAGCTGAGCTTAACTGCCTAATATTAGAGACAGTAAAAATTAAGATAGTATAGTAATAACAAAATAAATACAAAAAATGCTGAAACATGGATAAGTACCTCGATTCAGTGTCGTCTCGCTTCTCATCAGCATTGTCCAAAAAACGACTATGAAGCGAGAGTGCATCTCGGGTCTGAAAACTTGTATTATTCAGCCAACCTAAATCTGAAAAGATAATACGTAGACTGTCATTTTATGTCAAAAGAAAGCAAAGCTGTAAGTCAACAGACATGTTTTACAGTGCACCCGGAAATGCGTTGACCGCTAGTTAACCTACTTGACTAACACATAATTTAAGCGACTAAATGTGAATAATGCCAAGCAATATTTACCATTGCGCGAATCTTCAACTTTGTTGGAGGCTTCTTCAGCAAAAGCTGGAAACAGCGCCATGATGTTGAGTCGCACATAAACAGTCGCAGGATGTTGACGTCAACATATTTACCCCATGGATACAATCCATGATTTACCCCCTAATTTCCCCCTTGATTTGTCCGATTTTAGGCCTTATGAGTCTTTTTTAAATGTCAAGCTCGACTAATTTTGTTGTATTTTTATGATCCCAGCATTACATTTTACCGAGGGAAGAATTCTGTTGTGTTTTGCGTACAAATAAGCTTTTTGTAAATTTGAGACGACGTACTCAGTACGTAGTGAGTATAATATGTGCATATGAGTGTAATATGTCTATGAGTATAATTGCATTTAACTTGGTCTGGTTTACATTACTTGGTCATTTTGTTTCTATTGTAGCCTCTGCTCAAACCGGTCTGGGGAGCTGGGTGGGCCCAGCGTCTAGTTGAATATTTCAGTGTTTTGTGTTACCAAGGGAACGATTGACTCCTTTTTCGGAGCATTGTCCAATCATAGCGTAGAGTCAAATTTTCCACCAATGTAATCCCGAGTTTGGATTGAGTGACGTTTGGCTTGTCCAATCAGATTTAGCCGCTAGATAGACTTTGAGCTGCTCTTACCTTCGCAGGTTAGTCCGTTACTGGATCTGAAGACGTCCTTGTGTCAGCTACTACTTGCTGCTTTTTCCTGAAAAGTTTTTGAAGTCGATCAACATGAGGGAAATCGTTCATCTCCAGGCAGGCCAGTGCGGTAACCAGATCGGTGCCAAGGTTAGTATTAGTCTTTTGACAGTGTCAGCTTACATATTTGGGTTTGGGTGGGCTGCTAAGCTAAACTAGCTCGGTAGGAGCCGCCAAGATAAGCATAGCGATGGTGTAATCACAAGTGCTGAGTAACGCGGGGATTTTTTTTAACTACTTGTTGTTTTATGTTGTTTTATGTTGTTTATATAGTTTTGGGAAGTGATAAGCGATGAGCATGGCATCGACCCGTCCGGGACATACCATGGTGACAGTGATCTGCAACTGGACCGAATCAATGTGTATTACAACGAAGCAACGGGTAAGATCCACATATTTGTAATCTGTTGTCATGTTAGTCAGTTGCTTGTGGATGTTGAGAAAACGCCAACCTTTATCTGGGCCATCCTGTGGGATTTGGGGGGAAATCATGTTGTGGAGGGCAGCGAGACCTTCCTGGATACTGTCGCTGTGTTTCCATAATAACAATGTTTCTATGGTACAATGAATCAACAAAACCACAGACAGCCTTTTGTGACCCCTTTTGTAAAACGAATGAAAATGAAAGTCGTAAGAATATTTTACTTGCACTCATTCACTTATTTTAACCAAAAATACAGGTCTTCAAACTTTAAAACCTTTTTAATATGTCTGAACTATGTCTACTTGGGTCTTTGGGTAAAATATTTTTGCTTTTTTCTCCAGGTGGAAAGTATGTCCCCCGTGCAGTTCTTGTTGATTTGGAGCCAGGAACAATGGACTCTGTGAGATCTGGTCCTTTTGGTCAGGTCTTCAGACCAGACAACTTTGTCTTTGGTGAGAATTTAAATATATATATCACCTGGGAACAAGTCAGTGTGATATAAGAGGATTTAATTTCTCATTTGTTTTTTGTCATGTGACCACACAGGCCAGAGCGGAGCAGGCAACAACTGGGCTAAAGGCCACTACACTGAAGGAGCTGAACTGGTGGACTCTGTGCTGGATGTTGTGAGGAAAGAGGCAGAAAGCTGTGACTGTCTGCAGGGCTTTCAACTCACACACTCTCTGGGGGGAGGCACTGGCTCTGGCATGGGTACCCTGCTCATCAGCAAAATCCGAGAAGAGTATCCAGACCGCATCATGAACACTTTTAGTGTGGTCCCTTCACCCAAGGTACTAACAGTTTAGTTAATTAAAGAGATGGAAGAAGTGAGTACCATCTGTCTTTTAATCATATTAACTTTCTCTTGTTTCTTTTCTCCTGTCAAACTCCAGGTGTCAGACACAGTGGTGGAGCCTTACAATGCCACACTGTCCGTCCACCAGCTGGTCGAGAACACAGACGAAACCTACTGCATTGATAATGAGGCTCTGTATGATATCTGTTTCCGCACTCTGAAACTCACTACACCTACATATGGTGACCTGAACCATCTCGTCTCAGCCACAATGAGCGGCGTCACCACCTGTCTGCGCTTCCCTGGGCAGCTCAATGCTGACTTAAGAAAACTGGCTGTAAACATGGTGCCATTTCCTCGGTTGCACTTCTTCATGCCTGGCTTTGCCCCCTTGACCAGTAGAGGCAGTCAGCAATACAGGTAGACATAATACCCCAGCCCTCCAGAATGCATAGTGAAAAGAAAAGTTTTATAATGTTATATTTTTTACTAGGGCCTTGTCAGTTCCTGAACTCACCCAGCAGATGTTTGATGCCAAGAATATGATGGCGGCCTGCGACCCACGCCACGGCCGCTACCTCACAGTGGCAGCCATTTTTAGAGGCCGCATGTCCATGAAGGAGGTGGATGAGCAGATGCTGAATGTACAAAACAAGAATAGCAGCTACTTTGTGGAGTGGATCCCCAACAATGTCAAAACCGCTGTGTGCGACATCCCCCCTCGTGGCCTCAAAATGGCCGCCACCTTCATTGGAAACAGCACAGCCATTCAAGAGCTGTTTAAACGCATCTCAGAGCAGTTCACTGCTATGTTCCGTCGCAAAGCTTTCCTTCACTGGTGAGTAAATAGAAGGGCTCTTGTTTTTCCTGTAGGGGAGTAATCCAGTACCTGTGCTGACATGCAGAGGAACTGTGGATATGAATAGCTTTATTAATGTTGCAGGTACACCGGTGAGGGCATGGATGAGATGGAGTTCACAGAAGCCGAGAGCAACATGAATGACCTGGTTTCCGAGTACCAGCAATACCAGGACGCCACGGCTGAGGAAGAGGGCGAGTTTGAGGAGGAGGGAGAAGAAGACATAGCCTAAAAGCACGTGCTGGATCTTTTCTTTTACTATGCAAATGTTAATGCTGTGGTAACTGTTGTTGCCCAGACTTAACATGAATGCTAAGCTTTCTACCAGCTTTTAAATGTTTTCTTGTTCTGTTGTTTCTCGCTGAATGTTTTGTCCTCTTATAGTTTTCTATGTGTAAACTAAATCTTTTATTTAAACATGAAACTGAAAAAAGATGGTTCAACACTATAGTCTTTCCCATAGTGAAGGTCATTTTTCTTAGAATCATTTCAGATACCTGCTGCTCGCTGGAATGTACCAGTGTATTCTGTCATAAACATATTAATAAAATTATCATGAATTTTCTCTGAGTTTTAATTTATTCTTTACCTGAAATTTTGTCTAAAAAAAAAAAAAAACACTAGTCAATTAATAACAAAAAGGCTTTATAAATTCACATTTGAAGCAAGAGAAACACTTTTTCAACTGTTCCCAACATACCATAAAACAAAACAGTATTTTGTGCGTATAGATTGAACCAAGTGATTTTTTTAAACAAAAGTCTGTTAAGACAACTATTCATTTGCACAGCATCAGTTGCATATGTCAATTAGTTTTCCCACTGAATAAGTTTAGGATGAATTTTGGATTTAGAAACTCAGAGCACATTACAGAAGAAATAAAATGTTCAGAAAAAAAATTAAAACAGAAAATAAAAAGGCATGCACAAAGGTTATATTAAGAAAAAAATAGTCATGATAAAAGTGTTAGGGAGAATTGCTATGTATACTGAGGTACATAATCACCTGCATACTGTATAAAATATACCACTAGCTAATGTTTCTACTTCTATGTACTCGTACATACTTTGTCTTTGTGGCATTTTCTGGGTCTGATTTGCTCACAAATTTGCAAAACTGATGATAATAATAATAAATGTATGCCATCACTTCAGAGGTTGATGGCAAATACATTAAAACAGGAATTTTATGAAGCTACACTTCATATACCCTTCATCACAGTTGTATATGTTGCAGATGTGTGTCAACATTATTACAGTAAGTGGATCATACATAATTAAAATCCAATGTAGTAGTGAAAATATAAGCATGAGACTAATAATGCCACAGCATTATTATAAATAAATGCTACAGCAAAAGTCCACTTGCGATTACTCTTGGTCACTGTTACAATCATACCTTTTACTAATTTTCATCCTTTTGCTGTTGAACCTCTCTGACAGCCAGTATCAGTGAGAGCATGCTTTGTAAGGTGTTTTTCTCCAATGGTTGACATGAATACCAATGGGAACTGAGAAAAAGAAAGAGATCATATTATATTACATATATCACAAATCAAGCGACTGAAAATCAGTTGTGACTGATTGTGAATATAGTTTCTGACCTGTCTGTGTGGACGTCCCTCTCAGGCTGGAGGTAAAACAGGTCACTTCTCTTCACCTTCTCGGGGCTGTTCACATGCAAACAAAGAAAGGATATTAGTCATGTATCTTCTTACAGTCATTGTTGTGGTTGTGCGTGACTGTGCAACTAAATATTAATTCACAAGTTTAGCCACTAGGGGCAAAGAGTAGCGTCACCAATTCTTTCATGTCTTTGAGCAGTGAGAGAATGGCTGCCTTATTGAGAAACAGTGGAACTAACTCCCATCAGAGCTTGACATAAGCACTAGCCAAATACTGGTTAATTTTACTCACGGCTAGTAACTGTCCTGTTGGATATGACTGCATGCATTCTGACCATTTAACCAGTTTAGGCCTGGTGTTGTCCAGCCATGCTTAAAAATGTTTTTAGACTTTGTTATAGTTACTTATAAGACATTAATCGTCTCAAGCAAAAATAGAAAACCTCAACTTTTTTAGATAATCATACACAACACATAAAAAGCATTCAAGTCACAGCAAATAAGGTGTCTAGTATTTTTTGAAAAATACTAGCCACACCAAGCTACTTTATATTTCTGCATAGCTCTATTGAAAAGTAAATTAAAGTCTCACCATCTTGAGAGGTAGAACTCGTACAGTCGAACAGGGCAGTGGAGAGGATTAACAACATTTTCAAGCAGCTCCATGTTTTCCTCTTCTTCTTTTTGCCTTTTGCCAAGTCTCTCTAAAGATAAACCATCAAATAAAAATAGTAATGTGCTTTGAGAATATACATTAAATCTGATATTTTCTGTACACACCAGTTTCTTCCAAAATGTGCGAGTTACTTCTAAACTGGAGGTAGGAGACTCTGCCGGCTTTGCTGCAGTGTTTTGAACATAGATTGATGCTGGCAAAGGAAATACTCTGATGCTGCTCTACAGTCACAAAGCCGAAGTTTTTGGTGAAGAAGAAAAGCAGTGTGTTTAGCAGAACTATGGGAGAGTAAGCACCCAGCTGCTTACATTCCCAAAGAAAGGACTCCTCAACACAAGAAATCATAGCACCTAGAAAAAAATAATGTTCAGAAAATGTATATTTGGATTATTTAAACACTTTTTTGTTGGTTCTCATACCACTGTGTACAGACGAGGGTTTCCTTTGTTTGAGCATCTCAGCCATCTCAGAGGCAAACCCACTGTACAGCTGGTCAGTAAAGATGTTTTCTATTCGATCTTTCAAAAATAGATACTGTAAAAATAGAAATCATTTTTTGTTTTGAGATAAGCAGGAAAAAGCAGTCCAAGAAAATCAGCCCAACCAGAAATATGTGTATTTCACATTGATATAATAAAAACCCGTCTAAAATACAATCTAAAATGTATGGATGAAATCTTGATCGAAGCTAATGGAAAAAAATACAGAATGCAGAATGAGTTGAATGCACATAATTTAATTAATTAAAAAAATTTTTTTCTGTGAATGATTACTGGATAATTTGTCAGTAGAGCAACGTTTTACTTTTTTCAATGTGGTTTAGTCCGCAGTCCTTATTTTTCACCTAAATTAGACCTGGTTTAGTCCTCACTTGTTTTGGACATGGTTTAGTCCTGGTTAAGTCCTTAATTGGTGCTTAATTTGACTCTGTGCACACGGTTCAAACGCCAAACACATTCTAATTTCCTGTTTACAAAATAAAACTGCAATGCTAACTACACAAGTTTCACGAGCCCTTTCACAATTTATTTTCTTTTTCTCTGAGACTGAGGGAGAATATAATACAACAGACTAGGTATCAGTAGAGAAAATGTAAAAAATATTAACCTAATTTAAGAACTCATAGCATTTTATTTTGAAAACAGGAAATTAGAATGTATTTGGCTGGCATCATTTGAACATAGTGCACAGAGTCAATTCTGACCTGATTTGGACCTGGACTAAGGCATTCTAGTGGGCCATTCCATATCTTGGGCCCCAGATCAATTGCTCTGGCTGCACTACCTGATGTTACGCCCCCTCTTTTAAACACTATAGACTTGAGTATTGTATTTACCTGCTGGAGGCCCAGACACAGGTAGAAGATGCTGTCTGGGCTGTAGGTCTCACCACTGGGTCGCCGCACTTCTTTGATAAATCTACACAGTGCTGAGCTCAACTGATGTGAGTCACACTGAAAGATGTCCTCATCAAAGGGCAGTGGGTTTTCTAAAGGAGAAAACACCACATTTAAATGGTTAAAAAATTAAACACTGGCTATAGGAGGGAGAAAAAAGAATGCGATCTTACCAATGGGTTGCTGTCTCTTGCACTGTCTAACCCAGCTTTTCCAGGCATTGATCCCATATAGATGGTTCAGCTTGGTGGATGGAAAGACTACTGTACTGGAACTCCCTGAACTGGTTCGTCTCCGAGCCTTGTTTTAAAGTAGATTTTTTAGAATACTGAATGAAACAAAATATATTTAAGATGTACTGTAACCTCTGGTCAGTAGAGGGAGTCCTACCCTTTTACGGCTGTGGCTTTCTCTTGGTCTCTTGACTCCACGTTTTTCACCAACTTCTTTATGATCTAACGCTCCTACAAAACAGGTAACTGTCAGCAACTATATATTTCACAAAAAGCTAAAATTATGAGAACAATAAATAAATACTTACCAGATGAAAAATCTGCCTCTAGGTCCATGATTGGTGAAGAGGGGGGTTCTAGCTCTGGGCTTGTTAAAGCAGGATCACTTGTAGTTTCTTCGGCTTCATTGTTAGTGTTTAAAACAGGACTGAGACAACTAGAATCTGGTTCTGGTTTATCACAATTTACGTTGTCATCTACAAAAGACAAACTTATACTAGTCACAAAAAGTTAGGAAATTACAGAAGGTTCCTTAAATGCAATAAAACCTATAGATTACTTTCAGTTGGTTCTACTTTAAAATCCTTTTGTCATCATATACTGTAATATTACTGACAAATATCCCTAACCATTTGTGAGAAGTACATTTTAAAAATTCTGAGTGTGCCATTATAAAGTTTTCACCTGTGCTAGAGCAGGGTACTTCATCTGATGTAGCTATACACTCATACTGGACACCACAATCTTTCATTTCTTTTTTCTCTGGGGGGACAACCATGGGCACTGGAACCTAATGAAACATTATAATTAATACAAAAATCATATGTGCTTTTACATCTGCAGTGGCAGGACTTACAGGTAAAGGCATGGGCATGGGGACAGGTGTGTGCTGGGAGTACATGTTCATAGGCACTGGGATGAAGACTGGCACTGGGACTGGCACCATCACAATCCTCACTTTGTCCTCTTCTGGTGAGAGTGAGGGTAGAGGCAAAAAACCTAAAATATATAAATTATAGTAAAGTCCACATTTTAATGTAATTTTGTGTAATGCATTACATATCTGATGGATAATTCATTTTGAAGATAAACGACATCCGATTGACAAGATGATCTAACTTTGAATGTGTCATACCATCCTACTGAGCAATGCAGTTTGCTATATGCACCAGTGTAGCTATATACACTGTCAGCCAATCAAAGTGAATGTTGACACCACAATCATAGTTAGTACTGAGGAGAAATACTGTTGAATATCAACATACTGTAAATCAAACATACTTCCATTTCACTTTTGACCAATTCATAAAATTTTCCTAAAATCACATTAGGGATTTTACACAACCACACCATAGAATAATGACAGTCATATTTATGTTTATACAAATATATAAGTATACACACAATAGTTGTGTATCCTGTCATGTATAACCATGACTATGATAACTGTTAAATAAAACTGACCAGACTGTGGTTACATGGTTAACCAGAATTGCTGTCAGTAATAAAAATCTAAACATCAAAAAAGATAGCAGCATAAACCCTCTGCAGATGAAACATGACAATGAGATGCACAAT
>JAVQKG010168124.1:0-11739 GCA_036025885.1 Hypseleotris bucephala
ATAGGACTCACATTATCGTTTATTTAGTGCACTTTGTTTAATAAACTTTAAGTTTTGTCGGCATCCCTCCTGTCCTTTGTTTTGCTTTGTCAAGTGCAATTTCGAGCCAGGCTTGACACCCTCCTGGATTCAGATGGTAATCCGGATCCCTCCTAAAATCAATTTTTCCTTATATTATTCCTGACCTTTCCTAAAAATGTAATCCAATTCCGTTCAGTAGATTTTCCGTAAAGTTACTGTTAGACAGACACAGGTTTAGTCAAGTATTGAACAAGGTTATTCTCAGGAGTGGTCCTGGAGCAAAACAAACAAACAAACAAAAAAAACATTTACAATGGTTATACCTAGAAATCCTTAACAGTGTCATAATATAAGAAAATACCATAAGACAATATTTGGTACAAAGCTGTAAATTAAGCTGAACTACATAATGATAAGGCTGCTCCTCACACCAATGAAACCATTAGGCTCTACACTATATCCCTATACTTGAAACATGCTCATAAATAAGGTGTTTAAGTGTGTTGTACAGCACTTCAGGCTGACAGATGAACACTTTGCGATGAGTCGATGTAGACAGAATTAGCTGGCGCTCCAGTAGGTCGCAGTGTCACCTTTAACTGTGGGTGATTTTGGTGTGTTTGACACAGTTACGAGGTGGTGTCTGTTGTGTTTGACAGCTCGACCACTCTGGTGCTCTCAGGAAATAAGATATATTAGACACTGAGCCACTCAAGAGTCCAAATATGAGCGCTGAATAGACTAAACACGCCAAAGCAGTGAAAGTTGTTGCTCTGTGACACTGTTTAGAGACACACAGATTAGGGCATGTGTGGCATGTAGCTGAAGCCAAATAAGGTGCGTTGAGTAAGGTATGTATGGGACAGATGCATCATGTCAGCAGCACTGTATATGGTTCCAGTTTGTTTTGTGTACACAACGGGTTCATTAAAAGGTATACAGTGTTCCCACATTTTACAGCCATTTACTGGTGCTCTTTGTTGTGTTTCTACTTAAATAATTAAATGCAAACTTTGAACACTGCGGGCAGGCCTTCAGAAACACTTTAAATCCAGTTTACAACCTTTTTAAACTGGTAAGCAGTAAGCAATTTTGCTTACTTCTAATTATGACTACACTACATCAATTTGAAGAGTAAGTTCAGAGGTACATAAATTAAATACAAAAATACATATATACTGTGTCTATGATTAGTAAAGCCTTAAAGATATCCAAACAGCAGCAGTACTCGATTAAAAACATAAAAGTATGGGATTAATCCCAGTCAATGGAGCATGCGACCCATATTAAAAGCTTACAATAATTATCCCTTCGTCCCGAGTTCGAATTTGACAGTTTGCCAAATGTTTCTTATTTCCTGTTGCCATATACTGTCCTATCAAATAAAAACATGTCTAATCCAATCTAATACCTAATGGTATATAAAAAATATTACACAAAAGAAACTTCATACCTGTTCTGATATTGGTTCTTTCTTTTTAGGTTCATGAAGAATGCTGGCTCTGTCGTAGATGCAGTTACGTGGCAACAGTAGGTATTTTACCCTTTTTATTAACTTTTTTATCTGGATCTGCCCACCATTCACTTTATTAGGTACACCTTTTGAAATGTTTATTATCAAAAATTACTAGTTATCCAACCTCATGGTTGCAATTGACAAATGAGAAAGAGAGGACACTTAAATCATTTTCATGGTGGCATGGATGGACTAGCTTTTCAAAAACTGTATAATTCTCTCTAGGGTTTATGTGCTGAAAAAGAAAAGAGGTCCATTGATCAGCTGGCAAAAATGTTGATGCCAGAGGTAGATTGAGAATGCGCAGTCTCTAAACAGCAGCAGCAGACCACTCTGGTACACTGTATCCCTAATAAAGTGAGGGGTGCGTGAATGTGTGTTGAGTTTGTTTGCAAATGTTAAAGGTTACTCCTTTTTGTCTGAGTTCCTGTTAAGCTCTTATGTATAATTTAGCACAGTGTTAATTGCCCATGTGGATCAGCAAGAGAAACAGCCTTTAGTGTGGGTGTAAAATGGGAAGGTAACACTTGCCATGTGTTTGAAGCACATACTATAGGAATGCATACTAACCTTGTATCTCTGCAGCAGACACATAAAATGCCATTGTAGTCACTCCCACTTTAGCCCTTGCCTGGGAGAAAAGTGAGTGATTGGTCATTAAGGTGAAGGTCAGGTCTAATTAGGAGAAATTAGAAGAAACGGAAGGAGGAAGGCTTGTCAGTAAGGCTTAGAACAACACCACCCACACTGTTAAAATCAAACCATATGCGCTGGCTCATTCTCTTTGTCAAATAGGCTGTTTTACACTAGTGCTACAGATTCCAGTCTAACCAGGCTGCGTGACAGTAACTCTGACCTCCACAAAGAAGCCAAACTAATAAAGGCAGAGACTACTCATTAACACATCTACAACACTGGTTTTACTCCTTTCCTTCGATTCAGGTTAAGAGGATCGAATCTAGATCTGAAGTCAGATCATGTTCAAAAATTACCCTGTATACTGTATAGTCTTTGCATTTTGTGAATACTTGTGAACACACTCTACCTCTTTTGAGCTATTAAATTAGTTATTTAGTAGACACAAGTAAAACTAGAAAGCACTCGGCGACGCCAGGACAGCTAATTTTCCTTATGCAATGTTTTGGCACTAACTGCTACTTTAATCTGTGAGTTCTAAGGGTTTTATATTGTTAACGAGCAATTAAGAGCTCGTTAACAGCTCTTAATTGCTCGTTACATCAACTACATTTTTGCCAAATGATATTTGCCAAACCATGACAAATATCATGTCACCATGTCAGATATGGTCAGTGGCGGGGGGTAATGCGGTGTTTCAGGTTTGAGGCTAATCGGGCAAAGTAGTAAAGTCTTATAGTGTGAAAGTTAGAGGCTGTCAAATATACCTTTCCCAATTTCAATTCAATATGGCCGACTTCCTGTTTGTCGTAGGGTGGGGCCATAATAATATTTTATGTTTGGCACGATGTGGAGAATTACTGTACCAAGTTTCATTGCTCTCTGACAAAGTAAGTGTATCCAGAGTCCCAAAGGGGTCAAAATCATGGGGGCAAATCAAAATCATATTTCAGCGTCTTTCCAGACAGTTTAAAAAAGATCTTTTGGAGTTATTGCATTCTCAAGTTTAAGCTTAATTAATTACTTAATTAATATTCATCGTAGATGTACCAAAATTTAATCACTTCTTCCTTGTGCTAGTACTGACCTTCCCTGAAAGTGTCATCCAAATCTGTGCAGTAGTTTTTGCGTGATCTTGCTCACATGCACACACGCACACACATGCACGCACGCAAACGGACTCGATCATATAACATTCTGGCGTCGATAAAGATTAATCATAACCTCAAAACTCACCATTGATGCAGTATCTTGGCATACTGCATCAATGTCTGGTATGCTGGGTGCTCTTCTGCTGTCAGAAAAGCACTACAGAACGACATCAAATCAGCAGAAAAAAAAATGTCTGTCCCCTGCAATCTCTGGAAGAAACTGTGAATTCAAGATGTCTAAACAGGGCCAAAAAAAATCATTAAAGGCAATAGTCACCCAGGACATGAACAGATTTCCCTCCTGCCTTCAGGAAGAAGATACAGGAGCCTTAAAAGCCGGAATAACAGACTTAACTTTTATGTGCTAAGATGTACTATATATCCAGATATAGTATTTTAACTCTACTAGAATATAGTTTAAAGTAATTTCTTACATCTTAACGAATTTGCCACTGCATAAGCCTTGAGGGCTTACAAACTTGTGATCCCTAATTGCTGAAGCTGTTGGCTGTTAGTGAACACCTTGGTGTGAACCAAAGTGAAAACACTTGCTCAGCAAAAACATATTAATTTGTGTACATCATGTAGTGATGAAAGGTTTACTTTTATGACTCTTGCTTGTAAAATGTTTTTTTCTCTCTTTGTTCATAAACATTATCAACATGATCACTACTTTAATGGAGACTGGCAGCACATTGTAGTCACAATCTTTATATTTATCAATAAAATGTCAGTATGGCATGCTATGGCCAGGTTACTGTCAGCTGAAAGAAAGATTTTTGTGATAAATTTCTGTTCCTCACCGAGAGTGAGAATTGCAGAGGTACATATTTCATGGCAAACTCAGCAAAGCTACATATCCTTCATTTTTAAGTACTGACTGCAGATAAGTCGGCCTGCACCTGGAAACAAGGACCATCACAGAGACATAAAAAGTACTGTTGCTCTTAGACACTTAAATTTAATGTACTTGTACTATGTAACATACAGTATTTTCACTCTTTAAAACACCAGGATTAACAATAAAAGGGAGGGACACAGCATATCTCAATTCTTGATCTGCCAGCATTTAACATGAAACCATTTAATTAGTAAGAAGAAAATAAATCACCTAATCTAATAAGTGTGTTCCGTGCTCTGTCCATTCTTAACACTGTAAGGCACCAGTTTCCATATATGATCTGGAATTTGTACTGTACATATCAGATCTGCACAACAAGATGTAGAGCCATTAGCCACCAAGTTCTGTTCTGACAAGCAAACATTACCACAAATTGTATGTACTTAATTGATCAAATGATAAGCAGTAAAGATGTCATATAAAGTACTAATGCATATACTTTGTGACTAGATGATTTTCCAACATCTTGATGTTTAGTGAATCTGTAGGATTACATTTCCATTTCTTTGTCCATCCTACAAGACTAGTTTCTTAAAACCTGGCACAAACAATGTAAAAAATCCTATTCTTTTCTAAATCAAGTCAGTAGACCATAATATTATTCAAACTGTCAGGCCATATTGAAAATCATGCAATGCACTGATCCATTACATCAGTCTCTGAAAAAAATATAGATGCAATTCTGGGATTATTATATAATTTTAAATAGTTAATCACAGTTTTTTAAAGATATTTTTTCGACCTTTTTTGTTGGCAGGACAGTAGCATGACATTAAACCAGGGAGAAGAGTGGGGAGCAACATACGGCAAACTGGCGAGCAGTGTAAGCTCTGTCTATGGGCCTCACGCTCCGACTGAGCTAAACCACAGCCCATCACTGATTTTTTTTACACTAAAGGTATTCCGTATTTTCTTCCGTATTTTCTTGCAGTTATTTCATGGATGGCAGAGTGAAAAAAGTAGAAGACTTCTTAAAGACAAGACTCATGGACACACTGACAGAACAGATAAATAAAGTTATCAAGGTAAGGTACAACATACATTTTAAAAAGTTAAAAATAAAATGAAGCTAACTCAGCTGAAGAAAAAACATTTAATCCAGCAGTACATTTGCATTTGTGTAGTCGTTGCCAGGTTATGTAGATCTCATGAATGATGAAACTGCCACATGTGCATGAGTCCTTGGGGTAAATACAGTGTATTTTTAATATCATCCGTTGTGGCACATTTTGAGTTTTAGAGTTAGAGCTGCGCCAAAGCGCCGCTGGGACCATTCTCTGGAACAAAATCTGCTGCATTCAATATAAATGACAGCTGCTTTTTGACTCCTAAATTTAGTTTGTTAGTGAGATCAGTCTGTCTTTCTTTCTTATATTTGGATATCTGTGTGTTCTTAATTATTTAGGGTGCAGTGTATGTTTTGTATGCACATATAGAAGTAAAAAAAAATTATATTAAACAATGGATGATTCATGCAGGTTGTGAAGACACATACTTCAGGTAAAAAGGTGTGGCTGAGTGGATTGGGACCTGCATGGACTGGTGGCATAAGTAACCTGTCTCAAACATATGCTGCAGGATTTCTGTAAGTACTTTAACATTTACATTTATAAAATCTTTTTTTTTTAACTTACCCTCATTATTATATGTGTGTTATAGCTGGATAAACACACTAGGAGTTGCTGCTGTGCAGGGGATTGATGTTGTGTTACGGCACTCGTTCTTTGATTATGGATACACTCATCTTGTGGACCAGCATTTCAACCCTTTACCTGTGAGTATTATAATATTATTTAGATGTCTTTCCCAAACCTACAGTTATATTCTGGACTGTCCAGTGCCAGCTTTAGTCTTGCCTAAATAGATGGCACATTTTGCTCTTTCCCGTGGGAGCTATTAGGTAAGATGAAAGGCATTTAGTCGTGTTGAGTGGTTAGACGCGGGGGCGACGTGCCATGTAACCTTAGCCCTTTGTCAGTCGCAAGCCCAGGACAGTGCGAGTGCACATCTCTGTGCTGGACAGTTGCCTAGTGACAGATTGCAACCTGAAACGTCAATACATAAATACGTCCATAAGAAAATGACCAAAAAATATAACACTAGGATGAGCAACTAGTGTAAATATTACTTTAATACTCAATTTATCTTTAGTTATCTATAAATGTATAACCTTGAACTGAAACATAAATATTTGATCATATTTAAATCAGTCAGTGTGAACAGTTGCTGAACACAAGGCTGTGTTACTGTGAGATTTGCTAAATTAGAAGTATGAAGGAGTGAAGACATGCAGCTCTGGTTCATAAACAAGATTTATTAAGCCCATAAAAAGGTTATAATAAGCTGAAGGCTTTCACTGAAGATGTCATTGCTATACCAAATGAGGAAGCGTAGTGGGTCCATGTTACTCTTGCATCACATTGGTTTATAATTCAGTATTGTGCGGTAGTAAGCCTATTCATATTTTTTTTCTGTAACTCAAATTTAATAACAATTGAGATTGCATGTTTTTCTCCTGTCTGTGTTTCTCCTGAGCATGACAGTCTCCTGCTAGGATCACAATGCTTTTAACATAGCTGGATGTCTGAAGGCTCCACCAGCCTACCTGCTGAGAGAATGCACTGCAGGGCCAACATGTCCTCTGTTCACAGGATTTATGACTTGGCCCCTTCTCTTGGATGACTCCTCCATTTGTAGATGTTGAACCCTCTGAATTACTTTTTTTAACATGTTCAAATCCCTCCCACTAGTTTATTCTATAATACCAAGATTTTTGTTGCCAAAGCACACCCCTTTCTGAAAACAATATAAAATACAGATCAGGCCTTTAACTAATCACCAACTTCAACATCTTAACCTTGTTAACTTGTAAACATAACTCAAAACAAATTGTAATTACACTTGTTTATATTGCTATTTCTGTGTGTTCCTGGATATGATTTTTGGCTTAATTTTATTCAATAAAAACTCGTCAAATAATTCCAATCTAATTACAGTAAACAATGCCAGGTCTCCACTAGAAAATATTTTTCCCATTTAGCACCAGATACAAGCTAATATGTTAGACTTATTTCTGCTTTGGGTTTTTTAATTATCTGCCTCTTTTGTTGTTAGTATGTATAAATTATGCATTTTTTAAACAAAACCTACCAAAACAATCCAAAATGCCTTTTGAAGGATTAGCTCAGTTCATAATGAGATACTCATACCTTCAGTTTAGGTGGGGAGACATCCAGCAGTGACTCCAGGCTTTGCCTGTTTTTTGTTTGATATATATTTAATGATTATATTTTGTAGTTTTGGCCATACATTCATCCATCCATCGCTCTGCCTGTGGCCAACACTATACAGTTCCATACTGTGCTTTGCTTCTTCAATGCCTTGGCAGCAAATTAGGTTAAAGCCTGCATGGAAAAAAGAAGCCCTTAAATGTTGCCATATGCAGGATTGCATGGGAACTTCCTGAGGAACACATGTTGCTCTGGGTTTCATGGAGAGGTGTTGAGGCTGTGTAGTCTGTAGAGGGAGACCACGTACGCTGGACCACTCAGCACTGATAACAGAAAACAGTATTACACTATAAAGCATCCTATTTTATGAGAATGTCATATGAAAGAGCTGTTAATGTTAACACTGGCCAGTCCATGTTAAATTAAACATGACAATCTGACAGCACAGGATTAATGGGTTAAAAAACTATAAATTTAGTGAGGATGAACTATTTGAAGTATTATTCAAATATTTGAAATTAACTGATAATTAGATTACATAATATAAGCCATCACATAAGTCATCTTTGTTGTTCTTGCAGGATTACTGGGTCTCACTGATCTTCAAGCATCTGGTCGGTCCTAAAGTGTTAGCTGTGCGAGTGGCTGGTCTGCAGAGGAAGCCTCAGCCAGGACGGGTTATACGCGATAAACTGAGAATTTATGCCCACTGCACCAGCTCCTCCAAGTATGTTTTCCCTCTGTTGCTTATTATATTATAGAGCACATATCCTCTTAACCTAACAACACTGAAGTGCAGCAAAGCTTATGAATGTCCTTGAAAGTTTAGATGGAAAGCAGACGGCCGTTGTTCACTTTTTTCCCTCCGTGTCCTCTTGTGAACACCTGAGGCTGAGTGTCTGTTAGTGAAGAACAAAATCTACTGGTCTTCCCATAAATAAGCGTAGCACAGACACCCGCTCATTCATGACTCAGAAACTATAAAACTTAACGGGTATCACTTATCAGGTGTGGGGGGCTGTCCCGCTGTCGTCAAAGAGCCGCTGAAAGGTGTCCCGGGCCTTTATGCCTCCTCGGATTGGCTGGAGGGGGTAATGGAGGGGGAGGAGGCAGGACAATAATGCGGTCTGTCCCAGGAGGAGACAGAAGAGTGCCACCACGAACTGTTCAAGGTTATCATTTAACCTGGGCCACTGGCTGTCAGCAACAGGCTAGACTTACGGCCTTACTCCAGACAAGACTCAGTTACACATCTTTTAGAAGTATAGATGACCCAGAGGTGGCTCCAAACGCACATGAACTGTAAATATTTTTCCTCATTAATAAACACTGACAGTGTCACTATTTGTATGCAAAATAAGAATGCATTCAAGTTATCGTCTAATCTAATTTAATTGACAATGAATATAACATATAATACACAAAATAAAAGATGTATTTTTCAGTCAGACAAAGAGTTCTCATGGGTTGAACAAAACAAACAAAAGGTAACTTAAACAAAGTAGAGGTTGTATTGTAAAACTCAGGTTCTCCAGTCCTACATATATTCATTTTAATAAAATACAAGAGGCTCTTCCTGCTGATTTTACTGTACTGTAAATATGTAGAACATACATGGTTGCTTCTTTACTTCCCACAGTTTCATAATCTTAAACTATCATGACGCAACCAGGAACTATGGATAAGTACCGGTATGTTCTGAATTCCAGGCCACTAGAGTTACCTTTTTTTGCTACATTGTGGTTTCTAGGCTCATCTCTTAAGTGGGCTAAACACTGTAGCATTACCGGTTTAAATGTATTACTGTGTTAAACAGTCTCTATATAAGCCTATAAATGTCCTTGGGCAGTCAGCTGTTTAAAAAGTCTTTACAGAGAGCGGACTTTCTCTGCCCTTATACCCCGTTTAGTGGTTTGCATTACATTTTTCTCTCCTTTCCAGCAATCCCCTAACATCAAACAGCAACAACATATGTTTATATTCCTGGTTGGATCTGTAGGAACCTCATCTTTTAAAAGGCTTGAAAGGTCAATATCTCTTCTTCCATCTCACAGTGTGATGTATTACTGCGAGACTTGGTCGACGCATTTTGTTTCTCAAAACAAAAGTTCAAACAAAAAGTTGTACTCATCAACTTCTATATTTCTCTTTTCAAATTTATTAAATATTAGAAATTCCAGAGGTTTTATCAAATTCCCAGGACACTCTGCCCAGAAAAGCAAGGATAAACATCTTGCCAACAGGGAACATAGCTTTAGAGATATGAAATTTTTGAGGTGGTAAGTGGGAGAACATGTGGTATTCACTACAGCTGTGTTGTCTTTGTGCTCATATCTGGACCCTTATTAGATTTATCATGTTTGTCTTATCTGCCTCACTTAGTTATTTACTTAGAGCCGGTATCCCTGTCGGGTCCATGTGCTTAGCTCTCGGGAGAGACTCTGTGTAACTCAAGAAGCATTGTCCGTGGCGTTCACACACTTTATCTGACCCTTGACTACGCTGTGACAGCTTTTAATTTGAGCACTTTACATGAGAAGAACATTTAGAAAAAGTGATGTTCTATTAATTTTAATTAATAAAGAGTTCTAAAAGCTAACATTTTCACAAACACACATGCCAGAGTGCTTATTTATTCGTAAACCATACATTATAATATTAGGAGCAAAAAGTTTAACACACCATTTTGGCCAAGGACTCTATGTAGTTCTATGCACTTAATAAAATCATGGTATTGTTTTTCTATCAGTTAAATCTTTTCATATACCTTTAGACTGCCCTCAATTTGTGCTTTCAAATTACATTTTATTGTTCAAATGTAAAGTAACAAAATATAAATGTTAATGACAACCTACTACACTATATTTTGAATTACATTTACAACATTTTGTGCTGGGATTTTGATTTGCTTTTTATCCAGAAATTGTTGTTTGATCTCATTGCTAACTAAGTGATAAAAATATCAAAGCCAATCATTTCTTTGTAGTCATATTTAATTATGAGGAATTTGATCATACTTGGCGCTATAATACTGGGCAGATCCGACAACAGATGTGAGTAGGGGCCATTTATTTTCTTGTTCTTGCTTTCTTGTTAAAAAAATGTAAAGATATGCAACTTTGTCAAATGCTGATCATTTCGTATTTTACCAGCCATAACTACGCGCGGGGATCCATAACGATCTACATTATCAACCTGCACCGGTCACGAAAGAAAATTAAACTAGCTGGGACACTACGGAACAAGACTGTCCACCAGTATCTGCTCCAGCCCTATGGAACGGATGGACTCAGGGCCAAGTAAGTCCAACTTACACTCACAGTCAACCATGTGTCATATTCTTTATAAAACTAGTAAAAGTACAATAAATAATAAATTCATTCATTCATTCATTAAAATAACTAGATCTGAGAGAAAAAAAACACTTAGTACAAGTACAAAAAACATTAAACTTTCTTTTTATTATTCATATCATGATTATATTTTCTTATGAAAAACACTCAAGCGCTGTACCGATGCTCTGAGGTAAAACTTCCACATGTTTAAAATGTACAGACTTCTTTTTCCCCCTAAATTTACTAATATCTTTTTAGGTATTTCTTATTGTCCGTCACGATTCTGTAAACACATTTTTTATTAGATAACTGTTACTTTTCTTATTACCACAAAATAGAATTGAGTCTGACTCTGATACCCATTAAAATGAAAGCATCCCTCTCTCTCTCCGTGTTAAGCCCCTGTCTGTTATTCTGTCTCAGAGCTAAGCCTCAGATCCTGCAATAACAGTCTAATGACTGAGGACCATGTGTGTCTTTGTGTTATACAATACTCACACTGGACCTAATGGAGGCTCAGGCCTGATCCTTCAATAACCACATAATGATGGAGGATGTTTGAGGTGTTACAACAGGATTGTGAGGCAATTAATCGCAGTGCGAGCTAACGATGCACCTTTTCAAGGCCTTAAGTGCTCTCCTTCACTATAGGCAGTGCATGCAGAATTTAGCAACCCCAGATGTCTATAAATTTGAGGGACTTTAAATACCAGCCAAGAGTCCTGCTCCTTGTTTGTTTAAAAATAGCTTTGAGCTTTTCCACTTGATTCACAACTTCTTCTTACAGTCCATACTTTTATTAGATAATTTTCAAATTTGAGTTTATGTAAAATATTTAGTTTGTGAACTTTACAATTTAATAAAATAATACGATGCCCTAAACATTTTTTCTGTTCGTTACTTGGGCATAATTTGTTTTAAAGGATTGTCCTGAAAATAGTTTTCTGTC
>JAVQKG010168235.1:0-10142 GCA_036025885.1 Hypseleotris bucephala
TGGTCAACCACCCTATTGTCTCTTCTGCTACTTGGCTGTATAGTATACAAGCATTAGATGCCAATAAACGTTAAGTTAAGTCAAGTTGATTTATTTTGAACAGCCTCAAAGACTGTGAAGGCACAGCTAAGTGACAACCAACATAAACTTTCCTGTATTAATTCTGACAGTTTTTGTTTGCTTTGATTGAATATTGGATATGAAAAGATAAATTACAATGCATTTTTATGATCAGTTTGCATAAGCAAAAACACAGTAATTCCAAAACATATTGTAATTTAAATAATATAAAGTAATTGGAGACCTATGTTAAAAAATACGATCAGCCTCCCAGGCATGATATTCAGTCAAAAAACGTGATGCATTGTATTAAACTCAGCCCATTTAAGAGTTATGTGTACAATTAGTTTGTAGTGTTGGCAAAATTGAATATCAAACTAAATGTGTATGGTTGTCCAGGCTAAAACTCTAAAAGAATCAGGGAATTTAAAATTGCATGAATACCACAAATGCAGTAAAAAAAAAACAAGATTAGAAAATCATCATTAGAAATGATGTTGTTGATATGAACCCAATTGAAATGTAAATGAAGAATAGACGTCTAGACAGAGCATGCCCTTAGAAAGCCCATCCTCAGCTTGTCTTCTGGTTCCCCCTGACCTCTTCCGGCATCACCCTGCTGGCTCTTTACGTCCCAAGGGACAAGTGACCCGCGCTCAAGAGGCAGAGGAGAACTACCTGGTCAAACGAGAGCTGGCAACAGTCAAACAACAGAGCGAGGAGGCCACCGCTCAACTGGAACAGGCCCGAAAAACCATCAGTCTGCTGCAGGAAGGGCAGCCACAACTGGTAAGGAGGGCCACAGCGCCCCCAACTGGTCTTACACAACTGCTCCCAAAGCCCGATACAGTCTGGGGCAGAGGCAGTGAGCAGTCATTGAGAGGATTGAGTTTACCCCTCAGTACAAACATATGGCTGTATTAAAAACTACAGCATGTGGTAACTGCTGTGTTTTTTTTAATATTATTGCTTTTTTAAACTATTTTTTTATCCAAAAATCTGTTTGACAGCTTTGATCAGTCAGTGTTCAATGTCTATCACAAAAGGTGTACCACTTTCTGCTGTTAAGATAAAGTGCACCCAGGTTACAGCCATGTCAATAAAAACAGTCAGTTTTATATTTAGTATTTTCAGTGAATGTCTAGTTTTGACTTTAAATGCAAATGAATGATTAAAAAAATCAAAATAGAAGCAAATAGCTTATTTATCTTATATGTAGCCCTATATGCAGACATTTGTGTTGAGTGCTCTCTGTTAAAGGACAGGATGTTTTTAGTTTTTGGATTGGCATATGTTACCTAGCAACAAGACCCAAACTGTGAAATGCTCCCCTCACTGTGCACATGATCTGTTTTGATATGCATGAATAGTGATCGGGACAAGGAGTTATACCACTATTTACACTCTCCACAAATGCTGCATGGATGTAGAAGCAGACACTGGCTTTCACATATGCTCCCTGTTAGCATCACAGCAGCATAATGTGTTTTAATAATTCATGTTCATAATGTGCAGACACTACCTTGCTTTACATAATTTGCCATTATGTTTCACAATAAGCCATGCTGAATTATTTATCTGTACAAAAGAGAGGCAAATTATTTCTGTCAGTGTGTTTTTAGCGCTCTGTTTAAGTGCAAATATGGATGCCTCCCAGGTTTTGTCATGTGAATCTGTTGATTAAATGTTCTCATGTGTTTGTTGTAGAAGGGAGCACCTCGGTACTCAGAGGAGGCTGTGCTGCAGCTGGAGAGAGAGCTGGTTCAAGCCCGACTCAAGGAGGCGGAGTCTCAGTGTGCGCTCAAAGAGATGCAAGACAAGATCCTGGAGGTGGAGAAGGTGGGTTATGTGGGTATTATGAATATGTGATGCCTTGTTTTCCTAGTGTTATGTTAGATGTTGGTGTCATTGCAATATATTTAGATTTTTGCTAAAGGAATATGGCATTTTCTAATATTTCAAGCAACAATTTTGCCATATATTATTATATGTACACACTTGCTTGAAATTAGGGTTAGTTAAATTTAAAGTTTCTAAACTTGTTCCAGAGGAACTCGTCTCTGCCTGATGACACTAACGTGGCCCGACTTCAGGAGGAGCTGATCGGAGTGAAGCTCAGAGAGGCTGAGGCTCTAACTGGACTCAAAGAGCTCAGGCAACAGGTCCGCGACTTAGAGGACCACTGGCAGGTAAGACACACTTTTACTTATGTCACTACTTTCCAAAATAGCCTCTTTTATCATGCTTTTGGCCATAATCTGGTTGTTTGAACAGAGGCACCTGGCCCGTACGGCTGGCCGGTGGAAGGACACTCCAAAGAAGAACACTCTAAGTGAACTACAGGACGAGCTGATGTCTGTGAGGCTGCGAGAGGCAGAGGCTCAGGCTGAACTCAGGGAGACCAGGCAGAGGATGTTAGAGCTGGAGACACAGGTGAGATACTACCCTCTATACTTTAGACAGGAATATCAGACAGTCACATTTATACACATGGGTACTATTAAAGGAACACACCACCGTTTTTCTAAATTCAACTATGTTCTGCTATCACTTCAGACGAGTGAATACAAACCTGTCTCATATTGATGCGTGCGGTCAGTTCTTGTAGCGAAATGTTTTCGTTTGTTAGCACTTAGCTTCTCCCATGTATTCCTATGGGGCCACCTCGAGCTACCTTTTAGAAGCCACCAAGCGCTTCCACGTTTTCCCTATTTAACACGAGTACATTACACAACCCACCACCGAAGGATGTTTACACAAAATTAAACGTGGCGATTTTTTAAGCGGAAAAAAGAAGGGACTATACGCTGTCAGTGGAGTGATGTTGCAGTAATGTAGCTATATCACTCCGCCGATGTTTGTTTACCTTTTTTTTTCTACGCTTAAACTAACGCTATGTTTCATTTTGTGTAAGCATACTTAGGCTGTGGGTAATGTCGTGTACCCGTATTTAAATAGGGAAAACGTGGAAGGGTTTGGTCACTTCTAAATTGTTCTAATTTGTAGGTAAAGTTGGCCCCATTAGAATACATGGGATAAGCTTACGGCTAACGCATTAAAACCCCGCGCAACAAGAATTGACTGCACGCATAAATATGAGACAGGTATGTATCCACTCGTCTAAAGTGACAGAAGGACATAGTTGAATATGAGAAAACGGTGGTGTGTTCCTTTAAGACACAAGTACTTTAGTAACTTTTAGAATAAATGGTACTGCAAACACTATTCTATTTGCTTAAATATTTGGTAACATGGATCAACATTTTTTAAATACTTAATTTATCTTAACAAATTTGCATTAATTTACTTGAGGTTTTAACTTTAACTTTAACAATAATGGCAATGTTCATAACTTGATCATGTTTAATGTAGTGTTTTGTAAATGATCAATCAACTAGATTCTAATGCTTAACCGATTATTGATTCTTTTCAAGTAATTTATCTCCATTTCTGAATAAATAATTATTGCACAAAATTTAAATCAATTTTTTCCTTTGATTTAAGCACTGTAATCATAAAGGTAACCCAATGATGTGTGACATGACAAAATGACTTAAATTGTCATTCCACACAGTAGCCTTTAGAGGGCAGCAGTTGTGTTGTAGTTGTGTTGAAAGTGTGTGTTTCTGCATGTCCAGAGTCAGATCCACAGTAACCAGCTGAGGAGAGCGGAGCAGGAGGGCCGCTGTCAGCAGGAGCGAGTACAGACTCTGACTGTGCAGAACAAAGATCTGCACACCCAACTGCAGGAGATCAAACGCAGACAGGCCGAGATCGAGTGCAAGGTGCAAACACACACCAACACAAGGATGGACCAGCCCTGTTTAGGAACATACTATAGTACCGACCAGTGCAACCCCTCTGGCTTTCAGGAGACATCTGTATGTTATGGATCATATTCATAAAAATGGTCAAATTAGTTCATTTGGTCGGGTGTACAAAATAACAATTTGCAGGCAAACTCTAGTGTATAACAATCATTTTATTTGAGGAACGCTAGATGCATATAACGTGCCAAATGTGCTTGATATCTTTCAGATACAGTCTGATTACTGTAGTAAATTGGTAAATTTAATTTTCATCACAAATTAAACACAAATGGAGAATAAACGGTGACTTCATGTTGGTTAATATTTAACAGCATGTAATTATAAACCAAGAATTACTTTTTAATTCAAAATGAAGGTTATTCACGTTTGCATGTTTTATAGGGTATGTTGTTAAGTAGTTTTTGTCTTAAACACTGCTTCTCTACACTGAGCCTGCTTGATGTTTGTGTTTTTCAGAGTAAAGAGGAAGTGATGGCCGTCAGGCTCAGAGAAGCTGACAACATCGCTGCTATGGCCGAGCTCCAGCAGCAGATCTCTGAGCTGGAGATTCAGGTAAAGCCCCTGCATTTGTACAGGATGTGATGAATGTATATCAGATGATATTCATTAACTCAAACTTACCACACATTGTTATAAGTGCTGCTCTTATTCCTGTTAAATCTGATCACTCCACTGCTGCAGAAGTGAGACATAACGAAATGGGCAATAAATCAGATTTATTTGATGAATCCATGTTTTCAATTTTACTCAATGTGGAAAAACTATAAATTGTAAAATTGAGCTGAGCTTGAATACAAAGTTTTCTGTTACTTTGAACAAGATTATTTTTAAATATCTACTCCTTTTAAATTTGTATGTGTGTTTGAAATTTATTGTAAAAGTAAATAAATAAAAGTATTGCTTTTCCCTGCTTTAGCCTGAATACTGTCTTCCAGTTTAGCGTGTTTTTAAGAGTGACCTGACAGGAATGTGAGTAAGAACCAGTCGGGAGCATACTGTATTTATCCTAAAACAAATGTAACGTCACACACAACGAGGGTGACCAAAACAAATACATGCCGTCACAGTGGAGAGTGGAGGAAAACTGATTCTAGACTGATTACTGCAGTCTGTTTGTTTATACTCTGCCTTCACAGAAGTGCTGTACTTGGGATTGTTAGTCTGATTGTAACCATAGGTTTAAGGCATCTCTTTGGGTTTAATTTGTTTATTATGAGATGAGCTGTTAGAAGATTTTTGTAGATTGTTGGTTCAATCTGTAGTTTTTAATTAGATATTTGTGTACTATCAAGCCATCTCTTTACATTGAATCATTTTGGTTTGAGGTCAGTGTAGCAGTACTTACCATGGGTATGTAAATGACCCTCTATCATGACTGATGTAAACAGCACAGGTTTAATCTGGTTGTGGGCACAAATTTGTTGATGGTTGTTTACTGTCAAGTGCATCTAGGCCCTTTGTTAAGGCTGTCTGTGGAAGTTACCTACAACAGATCACCTAAATGTCTACACTATTTACAGTAGTATATTATAGTCTCTAAAAAATGTTAAAAATGTTATTTTGAAGGTGTTTGTGTGGAGTATATTTATATCAGTGCTACCTCCTCCCCCCACTCTACTCTTCCTCTGCACATCACACATGTGGTCTGAGGTTAGGATTCTGACACAGCCCAGAGGTGTATGCTAACACTACCGCCCTTCTGCTCATAAAATCTGCATAATAAACTCTCAATAAAGTTCCCTTTACATACACTGGGTTTTTTTTTTTTAAAAAAGAAGGTGTGAGTTCATTTGGTGTTGGTATCGAGTTATTTTTCAGATGCCTACAGGCCTGAGCTGAAATCACTGTGGCTCTGCTGGTTCATGGTTTGTGGTTTGGTTTACCTGTGTTGAATTGTGGCTAAAGCTGCTCCAGTTACAAGAAAATGCCAAAAATCACTTTCATGCTTTCATCGTGAGAGTGGGTGAATCATCAGAGCAAAGTGTGGTTCACCTCATCTCATTGTGTGAGAGGTGACTTCTTACTAGTATCATAAGATAATCAAGAGGACGACTGATTAAATATGAACAAATGATATTACTTTACTTTACTGTGTAACTGGAAATAGTTACATGTGTCAGACTCCACTCCACACGACCCCTGTTCAAACTAACTGTTACAAGTGCCACTGTTAAAGACTAGAAACCACTTCCTCAGACCAGTCTGACACATGCAATATTATGAGGACTGACCTCAACATCACAGATGTCTTCTTTAATACTATATTATTTAATTAATTATATAATGGATCTTGAACAAGGCCTGGAATTCCGTTACAGTATGCATTAGTAAAGGTCCTGTACAAATTAAAATCAAGCTTGAGCTTCTTCCCTCTACACATTGTTTGTTTTCAGCAGTTGGTACAGTTAATGTTTGCCTCTGGGGAGTAAGAAATGCAAGGACTATGTTTTGACCGTTAAGTGTCTCTGGCCACAGCTGCTGGTTCACCCAGCTGAGCACCAGGAAGCCCCGTAACTGTCCTTGAGTGTGTTAAAGTGACAGATCAGAGACAAATCTCTGAAATAAATAGTACTTCTCAGAATAGTTTTACTTATTTAGACGTCACACATGGCCTCACATTTTGGCACACTTCTTTATACTTGTATCAAAACTTTGTATACTGGGGCGTAAGTGACACCTCCAGTCATGTGTTCCCACCCCATAGACTGTGGTTTTAACTCTGTATATCTATATGTGGCAGCTGCAGTTGAGATTTGAAGTTAGAAATAGAGATTGTTTTTGTCTGATACAGATGTGCAGGAAGGTAAACCGTGCTCAACAGTTGAAGCTAACAGCCAGCCCGTCCCCAAGGCCTTACGGGGAAAATCAAGAACAAATAACTGTATTTTGTCACTTTATCATATATCCATTTGGTATATGGACTGCACTGACATATTTATAACTTTAATGCAGTCTATGTCATTCCTGTATATTTAGTAATTTTGTGTTATAGTGTGTAGTTTTTTTTATTCTACATTTATTGTACGTTTGAGAGAGACTGTACTGCAGCAATTTCCTACTAATGTGAACCTGTTCCCATGGCAATAAACACACTTTGTGATTGTATTAATTGATATTAACTAGAAATTGTTTCCAGGAGTGAACTGTTACTAGAAAGAAACCATATGATACAACACCCTCAACCTTCTAAAATGTTTGTGAACCCCTACCCCTGCATATTATTTTGTTATCTAAATGAAAACTACTTTTTTAATGTGTTTCAATGCAAGGTTTACAAATATACATTAACTACATTACAAATCAGTAACTCAGTGATCAACAGCATAACATTGTTGTGGCTGCATCTGTAAAATAGTGCATTTTTGTGTCCAACAGAAAGAAGAAGGCAAGGTCCAGGGCCAGCTGAACCACACAGACTCGAGTCAGTACATCCGAGAGCTGAAAGACCAGATCTCTGAGCTCCAACAGGAGGTGAGACTGCTGCTAAAAAAGAGCTACTGCTAAAGTTAACCACAGTGAGCTACAATCACTCCATTTCAGTTCTCTATAGTCTCTGCAGATTTAGACATGATTTGATGTGAGTGTGAACAAGTGTGTTAACTACACCCAGAAACTTCCTGTGATGAGTTGCCCTTGCACTTTACTGCAAATACTGTGGCATACAAGTGCCCTGTGTACAAAACTAATTCAAAACTCTGGTCAAATGTAAATGACACAGAGCATGAATAACATTAAAACTCAAACATTTTACAACTATAAAAAATAGCTTGGATGGCACAAATTTGTAAAATAAAATCGACGTGGAACAATCAGGGGAAAATGCATGTGCAAAGAGGTTATCATTGGACATTGCATAGACATTCTTTTTGAATTTGGGGTTGGTTTCAAAAAGTAGGCTTGACTTTTTGCATATATGTGCAGTGGTCACTATGATGCCAGCCTGAATACATGCTTTAGTTTCAGTACTAACAAACCTCCTCCTCACACACTGCTCACGTCACAGTTTCCTTTGACTTAAACACCTCAGGTAAACGTAGGATGTTGTGCTGACTTTATTTATAAAGCTGAATTGTGTTCCACCTACATGTCTCTCGATGACAGGCAGCGACAGGTACGTCAGTAAACAGCATCGTGTCATATCTGTCCACACCCACTCTGACGATGACCCTTCACTGTCATTGTGGTTCATGGTGACGACAAACCTGCTGAAGAAGTGGACATAAACTCATTTTGTCTGTGTGTGTCTTGCATAGTCAATGCTTGCTTCAGAGTGACTTGTGAATCCCAGTTCAGATTTTTAGACTATCCATTTTTGTCATAACCATCATATGAAAAACCCAGTTATTCTACAAAAATGGGAAAAATGGCACGTGCCCTTCATAATCCTACTCATTTTTCTTGTCTTGGAACTAGCACAGAAAGTACATTGCTGCTTTTTATTAATATTATATTCATTTTTATTAATTAATACATTTTTATTTTATTTTGTGCAAAAATCACTGTTTTTTCTCTATGTACTCTTTGTTTTCTCCACTTCCTCCCATCTTACAGAAACTTGTATTAGAGGAATTGGTGACTCTAATGTGCATCTCCGTGTTGTCTACCCCTTATGGTCCATAGTCGTTGGAATAGGCTCAATCATCTGCAACCCCTAAAAAGATGATAGATGAATGTTTGTTGTGTTCCTTTAAATGTGCTAACAGCCTTGCTCTGTCCTCTCAGATCTGCTGCCTCAAAGGCCAGAGGGGTCTGTCCAGTCAGGCCACGTTTGATGGCATCCATCTAGTGAACCACTACTGCGCGGACAATGAGTCGTACCAGTCTTCAGACGAAGAGGGCACCCGTGACCCCAGCCTACAGGGGGCGGGGCAGAGGGGTGGGGCCGGCCAGGGGCGTGTCCTGTTGAGACCCCGCCTCCCGGACACAGACAGCGATGAAGATGAGGAGGACGAAGCTCTGCGGCTGTCCGTACCTCCCACCACCAACCACAAGTCCACTACAGTGTGACCACCAATCAGGATGCAGCATTTCACCTGAGAATTCATTGTTTACCTCCAGTTTGTAGTTTCTGAAGTCTGTCTACAAAAGAGACTGTGCAATAAGACATTTTACACAACACTCTTCATCCTACGTGTTTTTATACTTTTTAAACCTTTTATAGATGAACATCACAGGGCCGTTACTACAGAGCATCATGCAGTGGCAGTACGTGTGTAAATATCAAATATATCTGTTGTTTTGTTGGAGCCTGGTATCAAACCTGCAGAAAGCAACAACATTATTATTAATAATAATAATATTATTACTACTACTTATTGGCCTTAGACACGTGCCTTTACCAGGCAACAGTGATGTCTGCATACTTGTAGATATGTACATGTGTATTATGTTTTTTCAACTCCTTTGAACTTGAAAATGTGTATCTATTGTCATATCTGTTTTGATTGTACAAAAAGGGACAAGACATGTTTTGAGGCGTTGAGAAGAGGGGCAGATTTGAACTACTGTTGCTGAAATGTACTTTTGAAATGAGAGTGGCAAAAATCAGTCAGTGAAAACCGATGATAATAAATCTAATTTGAATGTTGCACAGGAAACCATGAGGGAAACTGAGATGACACTGATAACATTCATCTCCACTTTCTAGGAGATATTTTTGTTCAAGAGTTACCAAAGTGGGCACTACATTCTGTTTAATGCATTTCAACATGCCTGTTCCACTCCAATGCAGCCACTCTCGGACAATCACAGAGTTGAAAAATATTCTACAAGGCCTTGAAAGCAGCAGCAGTATTTGTGGAAGCAAAGAGATTATGTTCTTCTGTTCTGGACGTGAACAAAATATCCTGTGGTATTTGGATGAAACGGACATGATATGGCACTTTTGGAGTCTCCAGTGCAGTAAGGACACACATGGCAACACTACGGAGAATGAACTAAAGTAAAGAAGGTTGCTGTGGGATGAGATCACAATAAAATGTTTGCTAAAGTCAGCTTGTGGCTTGTGTCTCGTTCGATGATGTTCAGTTCCTCTGAAGATTCACACTTAGATTGAGCGTGTCCAGGAAGTGATTTTTCACAGTTTCAGAGCCAATCATGTCAAGCACAAAACCACATTTTAAAAAATGTTTCACTTCAGCTTTAGATGATGAGTTGAGATGATATTGACAAACGAAGAAATCAAGTGCTGCTTAGTCTGGATTTAGGCACAGATTGGTGTTTGCTCAATCTGTGTGACAAGCTATGTATGTG
>JAVQKG010168314.1:0-10030 GCA_036025885.1 Hypseleotris bucephala
TTTAATCCTTAATTAATTAATTACTTAATTACTATTCATCGCAGATGTACCCAAATCGATACAGTTCGGCGTCCTTATAGGGTCTACGTATCTGCAAAGTTTCAAAGTGATCGGGCATTGCGTTCCGCCGATATAATTATTAAGGGCATACTTGTCAATGTTGAGTATGCATGTTTTTGTTTGTCTGTGTGTGTGTGTGTCCCGTTATCATGTGCCAATACTAAGCTTGGTTTGGGCTATTTCATCATATTGTGAAATTTTAAATCTCTGATAATGTAGTAATTTTGGCTTGATTTGGATACCTTCTTCTGTAAAACGTTGACCTTTCTCTCCTTGACGTCCAGCATGTCCTTCAGGTCTCGGATCTCTCCCGTTAATGTGCTCTTCTCATCAGACAGATCCTGCAACTGCTTCGTCTTCTTGGTCAAAAACTGTTCCTTCTCCTCCAGGCGCACTCGCAGAGCATCTACCTAAAACACAAAAATACAAGAGTCACGTAACATTGGGAATGCTTAAAGTGTAGTCTTTCTTAAAAAAATAAAAAAAAATTGAAAATGCTTAAAATTGACTATCTGACCCTGTTCTATGGTGTAGTCTGTAAGGACAGGGGATGGACTAACAAAGCTCAACTAGTATTGGTCAACTTGGTATCCCACAAACTCTGATCTGATGTTGCTGTAGATTCCAGGGGAGTGAGTGAAGTGAAATAAAAAAGGTTGACAGATAAAGTTTTTTTTTTTTTTACTTTTAGGAAATTTACAGACTACATCTTTAATGTAATTTATGGTTTATGTAATTTTATACATAAATAATCAATATGTGATTCAACATAAAGATAAGTGGTCTGTGACCTTAACTTCAAAGTCCTCTACAGTATTTGTGTTCATAATCTCAAAGCATACACACACGTACTCCCACAACCATCCTACTTGCTTCTTCAACACCTTCAACACTTATTTCCAAATGCTGTTGCCATGGTGAAACTAGTGAACTTGAGTGAACCAAAGTTTTCAGTGTGCATTTAGCAAACACATCGACAATCATGTTGTTGTAAGCGATCTACTGTCTTTTCTATTTTAATGAAAAAGCAAACAAGTATTAAACTCACATTTATACTAAGTGAGTATGGTATTCATTCATTCCTACTAAAAGCTACGGGCTATGAGTAGTGTGAGTAAAGTGTCTTGCCCAAAATCACAACAACAGAAAGCAGAAAGTTTGGGGCAATAATCTGGCCACCAACCTTCCATGGATCACCTCTGCCGCCTTAATATACATATTTTTGTACATAATAACACAACACGTAGCTAAACAGTATAATTTTTAATATTATTCTCAATATAAATGTGTATATAAATGTGTAAAATGAGAGATTGCCAGGCCATTTGCAGTCACCCACAGCTCCCTGAAGAGGCTGCATTAAAAGCAGGCCAGGACCCTCCGGTGTAAGATGGTGAGGTATTCATCTCACATGGCCGGTCTGGCAGAAAACCGAAGTCTAATCCTGAGCCCAGCCTTGTTGTCTCTATAATACACAACATGCCATTATCCAAAAAGAGGCACACTGGAGTTACACTTATAATACAGTCTATATTAGTCTAGGCACATCTTTATAGTGCCCTGAGGGGGTCCTGCACATCTGCTGCAAAAGAGAGAAAGAGACCCCCGACTTCACACAGCAAAGAACAATTTAGCAAGAATGTAGTGAGGAGGCCGAACAGGAAATCCCCGCTGTCTCACCTGCTCGAGTCCACTAAGCTGTTAAAGTGCAGCGAGACGCCCTGCTAATACCCTCTTTAAAGCAACACGGCACCATTTAAAAGATGAAGAGAGGGTGGAATAAGGCTATAAAGAAATAACATACTATACTTAGTGCCATACTATGACTTTTTTCATGGACATTCAATTTGTTCTTTTAGGGGGAGGATAATATTTTATCTTTGCTGAAAAATCATAATTAGGTTTTTGCCATTAGGGTCTTATTTCCCCTTGATGACAATGCCACTTCACTGCTACAAAGTGGAATTGAGATCAGTAGCACTGTAGGGTCTCTTAGTATCTAAGATACACACATAAAAGTGAAATGAAGTGCAGGAAACTTCATTGCTTTAGCATACATGTTAACTCAAACATATGTCAAAACATATGGTCAAATGCAACCGGTAAAAATCTCAGGAAAGTTTTCAAATAGATTAAATGCATCACATCTGCTGTATGTTGTTTTTATGCCTATCATGTTTTTGCGCACATGCTGAGATGACAGACAGCTAACAAGTCAAGGTGATTAACCTCCCTGCTCTCCCATAATTTCCTCTTCAAATTTCCTTCACCAAATCTCCCCAGATTCACACTGTGTCAGTCCAACAACAGCTCTTCCCATGGCAGCTCTTTCAGCACCCTAGGCCTACAGCACAGGACTAAACTATTCACAAGGCCCTGCAGTCAGACAAAGTGATGTATCAAATGAGAAAGCAGTTATCCAGACAAACCTATATTTCAAAGCATTAACTGTATTTCAGTTTCTATGCATTGGGCACTAAACAATGAGAGCCAAGACCACCAAATACTGACAGGATCAAAGGATTATGTTGCATTCAAATGTTTATCTGCACAGATATAAACTATAACACTATAAGATGCACCGGGGCAACAGGAGAGGGTTCACAGTGATGCAAATGACACAGCCAGCAAAGCCATTGCCTATAAACAACTAGTTTCTCCATTACATTGAAAATGTATGCTGTTTTTGTCTAATCATTATGTGAAAGAGTGCCACAATGCAAAAACAATACTATATAAGTAACAATGGAACAACAAGACAAACACCACCATGTTGTGATGGAGTAGTTCAGTTCCCTTTTAATTTCTGTTATTCAACTTGTTCAGCTCAAGTGAAAACAAAACTATAAAAATGTAGAAACACATACTGAACCCATACTTCTCTCCAATCACAGCTGTGAGATACAGACTGCCAATAGAAACATGGCAATGTACTTCCTTTGGACATAATGTGTTTAAGGTCATTTAGTTCAAATGAATCATGCAAATGTTTAAGGTATTTGTCAGTTAATTCATGTTGTTTTGCTAAATATGTACAACAGTGCATTAGAATAAATTACTATTTCTTTTCAAATGACAAATGACAATTTTACCAGACCAGTAACAAATATTTAGGAGCAATATTTGAACTGACTTGTTGAATCACTGTGAACCATAACGGGGAATTGTGAGATGCAGCCCCAGGAGGCATCAATCATGGTGGCATGGTGTATTAACTGTAACTGATGATGCTGATGATTTAGGGCAGAGTACACCCCAACCCCGCAACCTGTGCCTTTGGCCAATTCTTTTGGCCCCTGAGTGCCTCTCCTCATAACCATATCATTAGCAAAGTTGTTCATTGTGCTTAAACAAAATTGCTGACTTTAATTGGGCTCATATGCAGATTAATTGTTCTCTGTCATATTTTCATAGCATGCAAGCCTTTTATTAGGTGGTAGACTTTTGAGGAAAAAATAACAAAACAAAAAGAATAGCCTCACTTAAGATTGTTTCAGAAATTTAAACTTTGGTGGAGTTCAGTAGCATTTGTACAAGCACTCGGCTCTTGTTTTTAGACATTAAAGTGCATCAGAGGAAGGTTGTAGATGCTATTTAAAAGGGAGGTTGGGGATGTCACATGCAGATGGGCTTCCTTTTCGAATTGGGGAAAAGCAAAGCAAACTGATTTAGGGAATAATGTATAATAAAAAACTTTTCTTGGTCTGTTAAAAAGAAATGTTTTTTATAATATATCTTGTGAAGACCAAATGAACCTTTTTGGAATATTACGAGGGAATAATGTAGTCTGTAGTCCAGTCTGCATGTGAGTATGTATTGTATCTAGTGCAGCAGAGCACTTTGTGTTGAGGTATAATCCATAGTTTCTTGATGAGACAATCCAAACTCTCAGTAGACGTTAAAAGGTTCTTGCTGGAGGTTAGACAGCTTTATATCTGAAGCTATATAACCTTATTTAAACTGTGAACTGGAGTGAATGTGTGGCCACAGGTGTGGGTCAAGTTTAAATGAAACTCAAATGACTCAAATAATGAAACAGCTGTAACTCATAATTATAGGTTTTCTCCCATACTACAAGATAAAGTCAGCTAACATGGGGGTGACAGCAAAATGGCATCATCAGCTTGCCTAAAGGCTACAGTTAAAAATGTGTGTGAGTGAGTGAAGGTGTTCTGTCAAAACATAAAAGTAGGCCAGTCATGGTTTTAATACTGGACAAGAGATGGCTATCTGACAGATCATGTCAGGTTCAACCACCACACACACTTTTACTGTGAACAGCTGCTGCTCGGCCTGCTTCACCCCTCATTAATCATCATTACTTTGTTCAGCACAGTCACACAACAAGAGATATGCACAGACAAGACACACATGCACATCAGAGAAGAGACACAGCAGGCGTTCCCCGTCATTAACACTTGCTCCATCTTTGATTATTTTTTCTGATCATTTCCAGTTGCTGCACGCAAGTCAATATGTCTGCTTTCCAAATGAATCCCTTTCCGGATAAAGCACATTACACTCAAACAAAAGTCAGGTCTGCATCTTGAATTTGCTATACATAAAAAAAAGAAAAACTGTAAATCTGAACTCCACATTTTCAGGACTGTTCTGTGTGTTGTATGAACATACAAAGCATGCAGTTTCATGCTCCACATGCACCCGCGACTGAAGGAATTGCCCTATTTACAACACATGGACCACACTTTCAGAGTAAGACCGTACGGACACTTACAGCATCCAGTGTGAATTAGAGGTCACAGTATTCACTACAATGCAATCGTGCTGCATAATAGATCTAACACAAGAGACCTACTTTAATGCACTTTTATCAGGCCGTCCAATTTTATTAAAAAATGCAAAAAAGTGTTGTAAATTTGCACATATGTGTTGGTTGGTCACACATATTGACTGTGTTTGCACTAATCTCTGTGCAAACCATTAAAATAACCCTATTCCTACTCTGACCCCTATAACTCCTTTTTATGTTTTTTCCACATGGCCTCTAAAAAACCTGCATTGGACTTTATTTTGGATCACACCATGTTTGTACTTAGGGGCCCAGCCACTGTGCAACTCTCTGCATCCCAAACCACACCAAGAGGAACCAAGCAGCAAACTGTGGGGCCTAAGAATAGGGGCCATAGTTGGTTAAGTTCAAGTGAGGTTATAATCTGGTCAGGGCTTGTACTATATGTCTTGCTTGGACACAAAAGGGGGGTTTACATGTATCAGAAGTCCAAGCATAATGACATGTATCCCCTTGTCTCTATTAAGCATTCACAACAACTTGGAAATGAGGGAAGAGACGAAAAATTGGACAGGACAGGATTTGGAAAAAAAGTATATTTGGGGAAAGCGAAAGGGAATGAGGCATAAAACGGGAACGCAGTAGGGGATGGTCCGGGGTGGAGCGTAACCAGGTCAACCACATCTTCTCTTCGTCTCACTGCCTTTATGAACTATTAATCAGTAATGAGAATGTAGAAAGATCAACAAAAATTGTCCAACAGGGACACAGCACACCACAGCTTCCCATCGCTCAATGACAAGTCCATAACCTCCAACATTCATCAAACAGCTCTGCTTCTCCCACATCTGACTTCCGCCTGCCACTAGGCCTGTCCCTGATCATTGCCTTTACACATTCCATCTGACGCAGAGTAGATGATGAGTAATTTGCAGTCATTTGAATCTTCTTCGAGTCATTACAACTTAACCACAAAAGCAAAACTGAGGGAAAAGGTCTTCTGGCAGACACCTTGTAAAGCCCTGGTGATGAAAGAGAAGATATGTTGTTTTGAGGTCACATCTGAGAAACCAAAAAATAATAATTTATACATTCATTCATCATCTTGTGCTTCTTCTCTTAACATGTTGTGGATGATTGCAGCCTATCTAAGCAACTATGGGTCTTAGGTGGGGTACACCCTGAACAGTTGCCATTTAGTTGCAGTCACAAGGAAAAACATGGACAGACAACCAACTCACAATCATTCATTCACTAGACTAGGACAATTTAGAGTCACCAAATCAAAAAAAGTTTATAATCTGCAAATTATTGCCAGAATTTCTCTAAGCTGGAGTCCATGTCAGACAGAAAATCTACTTCTACTACACTATACAAACTGTAACAAACATTTTTTCTCAGTCAAAGTCGGCTATAGAGGCAAAGCTACTTTCCCAGTGAGGTTGTGCTCCATGCCTTGTTGGCTGTTGGCTCATTAAATATGCAGGAAGGTCTCTGATATGTTACCTGAACTACTGAGGTCTAGTTACAGCCCTGAATTGTCCTGATCAACGCAGGCAAGACATGGACCTACTACTGTATTAAAGTTTCCAGAGGACCACACTCATAACCATAAAACACAAACCTAGCAGTATTTTCCACTTTGTTCAAGAGAAATATGAGTATATTTCCCATTCTTAGCAGACAGAGCCTTGTTCAGAAAACTATCCTTTTTAGACATGGGTTGGCCCATAATGAGTTGGGGGTGGACACTGTAAGCTCTAAATATGGGCCGTACACTACCAACTGAGCTAAACCATGGCCCGAGAAAACTACTCTTAAGTCTGGTGTATTGAGGGCCAAGATTCCATTTATGATTTACATGTTTGGACAGTTAGACCTAATTTTGTCCCAAATAGCTTCCTGTATTGGTGAGTGGACATACTCAGGGCATGCTCAATTGCAAAGCATAAAATGCTGGCTTCAGTATCAGTTCCAAAACGTGTGTGATGCTCCAGAATCTTTTTAACACATTCTCAAACTCAACCGTCTTTAAGAACATAAGTCACCCTGTTTTAGCTTTCTGCTAAACTAATCTACCTAAGTTTGAAAACAAAGACTGGTTTACATAAAAAACAAAATTTAAGTAAATTAAATCTGCCTGGTAATTATTACTCATGTTTATTATGTAGTTTTTGTGTGTAGCCATTGAATGTTGTGGGCATACTGACCTCTGTCTGAAGCGTATTGGATCGCTGCTCCTTGGCGGTGAGTGACTCCTTTAACACTTCAATGTGTTGTTTGCAGTCTGAGTTCTGATTGGTCAATGTTTCTAACTTCGTCTGCAAGGTCTGCATCTCTGTCTCCTTCTTGTTCAATTCTTGCTTCAGATGATCTATCTGAAAATAGAAAAAAAAAGCCATTAATTAATAGTGAATAAACTATAAAATACATACGTATGCAAGCAGAAATAATATGCATTTTATGGCACTGACTTGCTATAAGTGATATACATTTTTAAATTATGTCATCTTAATATAAGTAGCTAATGATTTGTGCTAAATGTTACCACATATTGAAAAATACTACAATCAGAGTCCCACTCCCCACAAAACCAAACACACACAGAGCGAACACTCATGCAAAGCCAATATGTTAAAAGAATGCCATATAGAACAGGTCAGAAACCACAAAGGAAATCAAATGCACTAACAGTGGGAGGTTTCTGTGCTGAGGCGAGCTATGTGCAAAAGATTGTCATCTGTCTACTGGCGCCAAAAATGCACAAGGCTGATTTTAAAGGAGATTTCTCTGATTGTGTAAGCAGCGGTCACCTCAAGACATGGGAACTCTGACTGCAACAGACCTAGAACTAGAAAGAACAATCACAGAGACCAGTTCTTGCCAATAGTAACGGCAGGCAAATACTTGGAGCTGGCTCAAAAGGGGTCCTGGAGTGCTGCTGACCAACTTTATATCACCAGTTTGCAATGAAATGAAAGCTGTCTCCAGGAAGCTAACTGTCAAGCTAAAAATGCCAAATTATAGATCTGATATGCAAGAAATTTTACTGTTAATATATGCGTTGATGGACGTTATCGAGTGCAGTTACTTTATTTGTGTCAAGTAGATTTTTTGTGAACTTATTAAAGCTACAATGCAAGATTCAGCACAAAGTTCAATATTCTGTATTAGAACTCATCTATAGAACTGTAATAAATAAAAAACTGTAATAATAAACTCTAATAAACAATACTGCAATACATAATAAAGAGGGAAATGATGATATGACTTTATGATATTAAATGATATTAAATAATTAATATGAGAAAACAGTCAAACTTTAAAACAAAAAAGGTTTGTATTGAGACAATGACAAATTAAGTTTATTAAGAGTGTAAGAGTGTATTCAGAAAATGTAAATGGAAAGAAATAATGAGAAATTAATGAGTATATGGTACTTCTGGTTGTTCAGTGATCCAGGGTTGTGTGGTGGGGAGGAGGAAGGTGGGACCTGGTCTGATGGAGCTCTGAGACACACATGGAGTTAAGGTCCGCTCCTAAAGAGACACAAAGAAGAGACAAAAGACAAGCAGCCTACTAAACCTGCCAAACTTGGCATCATCGCTGGTTTAGACTACACCCAAAACACTCCACACTCCCCAACACCAACTCTTTAATACACACAACCAGTGGTGACAAATATAAAAACAGATATGACTACAAACATTTCTCTGAGAGGAGTCTGCATGTCCTCCCTGTGTTATTGTAGGTTCTCTCTGGATACACCAGCTTCCTCCCAGCTTACTCCCACAGTCCAGCAATACTCTAGTCAGGAAATGTGATAATGAATGGTAATCTGTGTGTATGTCTCTGTGGCAGCCTTGCAACTAACTGGTCACCTGTCCGAGGTGTACCCTGCCTAAGGCCCATAGTCACTGGGATACTCTAGTCACATGCAGTCCCCAATGAGAATCAGTTTAAAAGGATTAATGAATTTCCTAACCTCAGCTGACCTACTACTGCTGGGAGTTAAATGTCCTCCAGACTATAGTTCAAGTACATGAACCATCAAATGAATGTGGGCCTGAACACAGCCGCTGAGTGCATGGTGTTTTGCGGAGACTGTATTTAGAACGATGAGACACAAGAGAGAGCAGTCGGTGATGCATTCAAGGTCAGGACAGGTGAAGAAAGAGCTCCTTCCTCTGTGGCTACGACCTCACATTAGTCTGTCAGAGGCCTATTCATAAAAAGCATCTCTTTTATGATTGCATCAGGAACTTCCTTGATGCACTGACATATGCCCTAATGACCTTACAAAGAAGACTACAGATGCAGTTTCAGCTATTCTGGATATGCAACTAGACACACACATTTTTAGGTCCTGGTGGTTGGGAACTTTGGTTAGCCTTTGTAAGTCCAGCTAATAATAGGCCATAAAAGACACAATGTAGTGAAAGCTGATAGGATGAGTCTATAACCTCAAAAAGGTTACAGAGAGCAGGCAAACCCATAAAAAGATGCAAAGTAGAAACATGCAAAAGTGTGATAGATGCAAATCACAAAAAAAAATTTGTTTGCTGTATTAAAATATGCATATACTGTACATACAGTATACTGTACTAGGCAATACAGGATAAACTGTATTTGAACATGCAGCATGCTTTCACAATGCCATGATACACTATCATATATATATATATATTTAATAGGGCATGACATGTGTATCAGTTAGCTTGCAGAGTCATTCTACCTTAGTCTTCATGAATTTAGAATGGCTCTTGTAGACCTCCACCTGCTTGAGCTCATCGTGCCTTTCGTCAGGGTGCAGCAGCCCAGTGGTCTTTAACATCTGGACCTCATCCTCTAAGTCCCTGATGTTCCTCTCCAGGGATGAGATTTTGGTGTCCTGAACCAGCAACAAAAAGCAGGCAGAGAGATTCAGACTGACCTACAATTAAGAAATAAAGCTATGTTCTGTACACAAAAGAGACAAGGTGGTTTGGAATAAAACAGACATCCACTCACTGGTTTATTAGGTAGATGTATTTACTGCACAGGAGATATGACCAAGCACATTGCATCAAGACAATAGATAAGGTCAAGCAATGTAAAAAAAAATAATAACTAGAAAGCACTCGGAGAGTGCATACCGACGCCAGGACAGCTAATTTCCCCTATACAATGTTTTGGCACTAACTGCGACTTTAATCTGTGATGTCTAAGGGTTTTTATATT
>JAVQKG010168450.1:0-16160 GCA_036025885.1 Hypseleotris bucephala
CCCATGTGTTCTGAAGCAGTATTTAATATTTTCATCATACATACTAACATGATAGTGCAGTATCTTATTACAACATGATGCTTCTGTTAAAACATGTTTTCTTTTATTTCTTTACACTCAGTTAGCAGTAATATACTTCTGCATTTTCTATTTAAAAAAAACATCTGGCCTAGTTGGAGTTTGCATGTCCTAGTAGCAAGGCTAACTAACCTCACTCAGATCTGAAAAAGGAATAGGGTTTGTTTGTTAATTGTTGTATTTATTCATTGTATCATTGTATTCCAGGGTTCTGAAGTATATTATGTGTGAAGGATTAGTTTGGTCACTGTTGCTCCTGACATATCCACACAGAGGAGAACAGGCCTGATGAGTGCAGCTCTCTACATCAGTGAAGAAGAGACACCTCCCATACGTCAGTCAGAGTCAGGCCCACTCCGACAGAGAGATCTATGAGACCACACCAGACACCAGCAAATGAGAAGACACTGAGATGGAGGAGGAGCATGTGTGGGTCATGTGATCGAACACACAGAAACAGAGAGGATCATGGGAATGACATATGTTGTACACTGACAAAAAGTAAAGCAGTGCAGTAATCCTTCACAAGCAAAATCGTTTATTGTCTCAGTTTACTTAAGTAGATCAGTCCAACTAAATGATGTGCATTCAACTGTATTTTAAGCTTATTGCAAAAACAAATACTTCTGTGAGATTCTAGATTGTATTTGAGATTTCAATGTGAAATAGTCCATGGGTGGTGAATGCTCATATTTCTAGTTGGACTGGACTATGAAAGATGTTTGGTGTAAACTTTACACTTTTCAGTGCAATATGGGAGCGGGTGCATACCTATGTTCCCCAGTACCGATGTTCCCCGGTCCCACTGTTCCCCATTTTCTCTGGACAGTTTGTACGGGGTGAACACCGGACCCCGGTAGGCTACAGGAGTTCCCCAGCTAACGCGTTCATACCGCCTCCTCTACATTGCATCAGTTTGACCGAACTTATATAAACATCCTCCAGTCAGACGTTTTTGGCACGGCCTTCCCTCCCCGAAACCAATACTTGCATCCTCAGCATTTGAAAGATCAGAAACATGCACTGAAGCCTATCCCAGTCACAGAAATTATAGACGCATTTAATATGTTCCAGTTGGAATGTTGAGGTGCTGGCATGATAGCAAATAGTAACACTGAAGAGGTTGTCAAAAAAAAAAAGTTAATGCATATATTCGTTGATTTAATACACCTTTTACCTGCTGCCTTTAAATCTTTCTCATATGTAGAGGTGACTTGACATAGCAATGGACTTATGAGCTCTCTGGTTAGAAGATATACTGAATGGGTAATTAGACTACTGCAGGCCACTGTATGTTATTAATTTGGTAAAATGGGTTTGAAATTGGGAAGTCCAGTATATTAGACAGCCAACTTGCACATACTTTGCTAGATTAGGTTCAAAGCTGAAGCGCTGCATTATCGCCTGCCCCTGAACACGTCAGATCAATATGATACCAGTTACCTCAATAGCGCCACCTATAGACTGATGAAAAAAATGTAGTTTTAGGGAAATTTACAAAACTTGGCGAAAGCATTCTTCACAAACATCCAGACAAATCAAAGAAGTCCTTCCCATATTTGTCATGGTTTGGTGGTGGGGCTTCATAATTGGCTTTTTATAGAATTTCAGGATGATTTGACATAGCAATGACCTTTTGCACTTGTGGATCATTTAAACTGGTGCACTCAGCTGACTGGTAAACTGCCTTGAATAGGAAATAAAAGTCTGTTATTTTTAGATGTCTAGATTTGTGGATATTCTCCAGCTTCCTCCTGACATCACGGACATGCTGATGCTGTACCTGTACTACACACATGGCACTTCAGTAAGTCTCATGAATGTTGTTCTTTGTACTCTTGCCAAATGTGCTCAGTGGACCAAAAAAGCCATGCTAGCAAAAAGCTGGAAAAAAGTGCCTATACATAGCCCAGGAATCCTTCAAGTATCACACCCAAATTTAGATTTGTGGGCGCATGAGTTTTTCAGTCCCGGGCAACAACAAAAAGCATGTCTTCCTCACAGTCTGGATGAAGGGGACTATCAGAGGCAGAGTTTCCTTGGTCGCATGCAGGCTAGAAATGTCTCACAAGAACTGTCAGTGTGTTTGAGGAGAGAGGTGGGAGAGCGATTGTTTGAACTGAGAAAATGGTGGCACAGGCATATTTACAGCAGCCCTGTGTGGGGGATTACAGCAAGTGTTTTTGTGTCACAACAGTTTGACAGCATCATCTCAGAAGGGTTTGAAGACCCCGCTCATTAGCCACAGCTTCACATGCATTTAACACCGCTTTAAGAAGACAATGGCAACCTGCAACAGGACAAGATCATCCAAGCGCATCTCTGACTGTGAGTGCAACAGGAGCTGCTGTAATCTGTTTTTTGTACATTTCTATTTTGGAGACAGTTTGCAAAATCAAGCACACAATATTTATTTAATACAAGATCTTTTGTGGAGCTCCCACTTGGACCTGAAAACAAACGTTCTGGTTAGACACAATACACTGCAACCAGTTTATACTTTTTCTGGGATTACATCAAAGCCTTGACCCCCTTAGAGTCGAACATACATCTTTTCCAAATGTTGTTACAGTAAATGGTGGTGTGCTAATGTCAGTGTGCGCCCAGGGAAGTTGTGGATACACACATATATAATATATATATAATATTAGATAATATTTTTTTTTACTTAGTCCCTCCCCTGGCCTCTATTCAGATTATCAAACCTGATTTTGTGGGTTACTACTTTGACCTATTGTAGTTGAGTTTTACTTTAGTCCCTCCCTTGGTCTCTACTACAATTTTAAGCATTTTGCAACTTTTTACAATTTTAGGAATTTTACAGACCACACCTCGTCTAAACTCCTCTTACTTTCAGTACTGTATGTTTTGTTTAGTTTAAAGTGAGACATAGATCACAGAGCTGACTTTATGCCTGTGTATCTTCACTGTGTGTTGTACCTCTGCCTCAATCACTGCACTATTTACCCTCCACTTACCACACAGCCTGCACTCTCATTACTCTGACGCTGATAAAAGGAACACACAATAACAACCGTGAAGGCACCTCCGCTCACAGACATATCACAGCCAGAGCCGACTAGAGGAAAAGACTGTATGGAAGGAGATGAAATTGAAGTTGATTAAAAAGCAAACAAAACAAGGCTGTTACAAAACCCTGACGCTGGTGCACTTTGTGAATGGGCCTACTCAGAGTATTCACCAACACTCAGAGGAAGATGAAAACACAAGTGTTTAAAGGGAGCAACCCTCTTCTGTCTGTGTGACATATTTACACAATTATCTGCAGCCTCCCCAACACTGCACTACACCATTCTGCTTCTAACAAGTCACAACAAGTTTACTGCTCTCTCCTCTTTCAGCTTTCATGTCAGGTTCATTAACAGAGACATGCATGTGTGGTTTGAATGCAGTTAGTAAATCAATCAGTCTATCTTCCCAGTGTACATGTTGAACTTCAGCTAAGTCATACATGGTAACCATATCCGGCTCTTTAGACCCTCTCTTGTGGCTCTCTATTTTGTTATGTAAGGTAAAGGTAAACCAAAATGAAACAAGCAGGACTTCTTTATGTCCAAACTATGACTAAATCTGGTCTTAAAGTCTAAACAAGGTCAAAACTGGGACTGTACAACGTCCAGGATTTAACCAGGTATAAGTCTAAACAAAATCTTAAGATTTTACTTTGAATAAGGTCTAAACAAGGTCAAAATCAAACCATTTATTACTTTCGGCAAAAAATGGCTCTGATCTAAGACCATAGTCAGATAGACAGCATTGGTCCTGATCCTGTGGATGATAAGCACTAGTAATGTAATGAACACAACAGCTTGTGTCATTTATTTTCTATTTAGTATTGCACTGAAAAAGTAAAATATCGTAAGATGTAAGGTGGAGGAGTTTAAACATGCATTTTTGGCATATCCCTTACTTAAAATAGCCGGTCAAACTTTATTTTACATTATCCCTTAACTCCATTAAATCTACCTCATTTAGCACAATGTAATACACTGTGTAATATACTAGAACAAGTATCTACATTGTACCTAAATAATGGTTAAGATTAGGGTTAGTCACTGCCCAGTGTTGTCTATTGGTTGGTATTATGGTTTAGCCTGCTGTGAAAATCCAAGTTTTTTGGAATAAGGAAGTGCTTTGGCATACATATATCTATGGAGCTAACTAGTTGTAGGCTACAATAGCTGATAAAGAAATGCTGTTTTTAAATTCTATGAAGAGGAGAAGAGGGGGAAAAGACAAGAATGATACTAAAATAATGTTTTATGGAGTTTTGTAATATTTTGAGATGCTAATGCTCTTCATGAATCATTGGTAGTAACAGTGATCTTTGGGTGTTAGATACATTAATGGTACAGGTATATTGCCATGTGACTCAGAAGTAGTCTTTTATTATGTTATTATGCTTTATTGTTGACTGTGACATTGACAGACATTAGTACAAATTGAGCATGCACATATTTCTGGCTGAACTGATCTACATAACTGAGATAGTAAACGATTTCTGCTTGTGAATATTTTTTTTTTTGTGCTGAATAGAAGTGGTCGAAAACAGCACTTGATCATCATAATAATCTACTTTCCCAAAAATGTAATTGCGATTTTGAGACAAATATTGTGATTAGATTTGTGGTATTGTTTTAAAAACAAATTACACTGCACATTTTAAACCTGTCTGGAAGCATTAACACTTTAAAAATGACTACTTGTTTGTAGAGGTTAAACCTACAAGAAAATCAGGGTTTTACATAGATTTTGTTTTGTGCATAAAATATTTTAATGCTTTAAAATATCGCAGCCTATGCAATTTAGTAATTGTGACCAAAGAAACTGTGATTTAAAGTTTCAATTAATTGTTCTGCCCTGTTTCTGACAATGCTTGGTTGATATTCTATTTCAGCTCATGAACAGGGTCTACCTAATAAAGTGGCCTGGGACTGTACAGTCTAATGCTATGGGCAATTAAAGCCGGCACACAAAAGCCTTTCACCGTATACATATTCTCCTCAGATCCATAGGAATTGCTAAGTCACCTCCCCGTATCTCGAAACCATTGAGACACATACAATGGCACTTTTATCATATGCTTATCAGCACGGGGCCCCTCTCGATCTTTTGGCCCCTCAATCATGGAGCATATTACTCCTCTGTCAGAGCAAAGCACTTCCTAACGCCGGGGAGGGCCAGCTGGGAGCGGGCAGAGGGCAGGGGCCACACACATTAACATAATAATCCAGCACGCTCCCACAGGCCCCGGGGCCACACAGCAATGAGCTACAGGCCCCTCTCGTCAAAGGCTAGGCAAGAGGAGCTACTGTTACTACCATACTACCAGAGAGAAGAGGGGCTAATGCTGGCAAATGCTGACTTTAAAAAGAGCAAAGCAAACAGTGGTGAAGAGCAGACATTATTTTAAGTCAGAATAACACTTTATTTGACATTATCCCTTAACTACATTGTATCTACCTCATAAAGTATAATGTAAGAAACTGTGTAACAAACGGGAATAACATGTAACTACATTGAATATAATGGTTAAGGTTAGAGTTATTAGTAGGGTTCGGTACAATGTAGTTACATGTTATCACACTTTGTTACACGTATTACATTGTACTTAATTAGGCAGATACAATGTAGTTAAGAGTTGTATGAAAAATAAAGTGTCTCTGGACTTCTGTTTTACAATGAGTGCAGTAACCAAACAAAGGGCAAAATCAGAAACGATGTGAACGGGCTGATAATAGAGTGCAACAGTATACCAACTACCTTTTGGAATTAGTGTTCTAACATTTAATATAAATTAATTAACATACTATATATTATCATCTCTGAATATCCTTTAGCAGGCTCCATCTGTTGATTCAGAACTCAGTAAACTGCTTTAGTTTCAGTGCACCATGTGTGGAATCACCTGCAGAAATAGTCTAGGTGAATATTGTTTTACCATTGACTATTGGGGAGTTCCAGAAACATCTAGAGTCCCAATTTGAACAATCATGGCTTTCAATAGTGTCTCTTGATTGGAGTGTATGATTTTGTAATTGATGATCTGTGGTTACGTTTGAGTGCTTGTTGGTCATTTTTTTATTTTTATAATTTGGACTTAATATGTGCAATAAACACACACACACAGCGGCAGAGTGGTTTGCATCTCGGCCTAATATCATATGACTAGATTTGAATTTGCATGTCCTCCTGTGATACTGTGGGTTTCACTCCAAGTTCCCTGGTTAAAATATATGTTGCTTAAGGAATTGGGGAGTAAAAAGTGTACCTATAATACGGATGAAGTGAAGGGAGAACATGCAGTCCACACAGCAAAGACCTTTAGAGAGTGAATGGTCAGTGTATGTCTCTGTGTCTGCCCTGCAACTGTCCACTGACTGAATAAATGTGAGAAAGAAATTAAGGACACTTTCAAGCTCAAAATTATTTAGCAATGTTTGTAACAATTTCAATAAACTACATAAATCAAATCTACCCTTATAATGACTTTTAAGGTACATTCTTGACCATTCCAGTTTGTATTTCAAGGCCAACATTTCATTGTGGGCTGCAACTGTTCACATTTATATATGTACGACAACATATTCCATATGTCTGGCAATAGATAATTTTATGACAAACTCGATAAAGACACAATTATTATAATGTATTCATTTTGATTATAGAGTTGGAATTATGAAGCACATTGTACGAATCCCAATAGTGACTCCATTCCCAAGCCAATCACATCTCCATATATGTGTAAACAGTATTGTATTCTTAAGTATGGAATAATGTGAGGTAGAACTTCACCCAGTTTTGAGTATCTCATCTGGATTAAAGAGAATAGCTAAGCCTGTTTCTCTCTCCCCTCTCTGCAGTACACTGGCTTTGTTGCCTTCTACAACACTTCTTCTGCAACACAATGTAACCCAGTAGCCTGACACACATTTGTGAGTGTAGGAAGCATCTTCTCGCTGGCGTATATTTACTGAAGAGATGTGAGCTTTGAGGACAACAGCCCTCCCCATGGCATCAGCTGGGCCTGTGATCTCTAGCACTGAGGTCCCCTGGTATCTACTGTGGCCTGCACATGGAGAATCACAGGAGACATGTTCTGTCAGCACCAAAGCCCTCATAATAAAGGCCTACACTGAGCCCACGCCCAGGGACACAACAACACAAGGCAACAAGAGACAGAAGAAAATGAAGAAACTTTACTTCAGCCCAAGACCATTCTGATACTTAATAACATGCAAGAGCTAAGGATTTACTGAAATGTGTATCCGCTAACATTAGCAGTGTGATGAAATGATGCCTATAGTTATAATAGTAGAGATTAGTCAACCAGTTTCTCAGCAAGGTCAAGGGTTCAATCTTTTAGTCAGGATGTCCTCCTTTAGTCCTTTCTGGATCGTCTAGACTCTGGCTAACCCTAAAACCTGACCAAGATCCCAACCCAGATCTGGAGATGGATTGATGTCCTGACCAAGATCCAGGCTCAGATCTGGAGATGTGTCCCCGGGCGCTGCACTGTGGCTGCCCACTGCTACTGGCAGGTTTCCCTAGTGGCACAGAGTGATGGGTAAAATTCAGAAGATTAATTTTCCTACAGTGACAATAAAGTGTAACCTTAACTTTATGTTTGCTTGTTAGGCCAATATACACCATTTACGGGCAATGTTGCAGGGATAGATTCTCCAAGGTTGATAAATGAATCATGGTCAATGGCCAGTTACTTACGGCTGGAACAACCACATACTGTTCACTCTCACAGTCATTGACCAGTGCACTAGTCACCAGCATGAGGAAGTAAGTGTATGTCAGCCTTGAACCTTTGAGAAAGGACCGCTAACAACTCTGCCAACCCACTTCCAAAACTCCAGCGTGTGAATATGTGAGACTGACAGGTTGCCATGTGGTGTTTGAAAAGAGAAACTTCATGTAGTCAGTAATGTTTGAAGAGCAGCAGAGGTCTGTGAGGGTTTAACTGTCACTGACTGAGGTGGAGAGGAGACATCTGTCAACCACTGGTCCACTCACTTCACACACAGGAAGTGAAGGAAGTGAAGGAAGTGAAGGAAGTGAAGGAAGTGCAGAAGAAGAATAATTGTGATGATGAGACCCCCGCCCCCCGTCAGGAGACTGGCTCTAATTGGTGGAAAGGGCAGCCTGTTCGAGGTGAGAGCTCTCAGATCTCTCCCAGGACAGCCCCGGCATCGTGCCAATTACTGCCAATTGTGGGCCTGTGCTTGAGATGTGGACAGTTGTCCGCGTGGAATGAAGAGTGAAGAGAGCTCTGCTGAGGTGTAATATAGCACTGTTAGCACACAGACCTTCATAAAAGCAGGGATTACTGCCTGGACAGGTGCAGGGTTTGGTGAGATGATGAAGTCAAAAACATCAAATCAAAAACCTTCATGCTCAATGTATTTTATCAGCCAGTCAATTGGAAGTTCTGGCCTTAACTAGAAATGCTGTCAATAGTTGAACTCTTGTTGTGGTAACCAAATGTTTTCAATCATTGATAGAATATTACAGTTCTGAGTCTGAGTGAATATGAAGGCCGCTCACATCTCTGTTTGACTGATATGTTGCAGGCACAGTTAAAGATGGCGTCATGCTCACCAGAACAGAGCGGACTAAAGAGGCCGATACACAGGAATAACAATCATTTGACACCCAATAATGAGAAACTCAGATTAGTATACATATCACTGTGTATTGTACTGCCCTGTGACTGGACACTGTTTGTGGTGGAACCTGCCTAAGGCCCATAGTTGCTCTAATATACTATAGTCTCCTCTGACCTGTAACAGGAAAGTACTATAGATGAAAAACATGAATGATGAAACATACTGCATTAGCCTTGTTGGTGAAAGACAGTATTTGTAGCATGACTTTATAAGTAGAGGTAGTTTGTAAACCATATTTTAGCAACAATGAATTAAATGAAAGGTTTAGTGCAATTTATAAAATCACTTATACTCACTATTACATAATCAAACTGGGTTCCATGTTCCATCCACCTCGTCAACTTACCTCCCAGCAGTTCTTTCAATGTTTGATTGTATTTTTTCTCCTTCTAACTGTTTGAGCTTTTGTCATTTTATGAAAACGTGATTTGACCAAAGATTAAGCTTCATTCACCCCAGAATAACTTATTGATGTGAAAGCTGTTTACATAAGGTGTATAGTTGTACAGTTCCAGATTATAATTTTCATGTTCAAATCTGATATTTTTTAACATTTGAGTTGGTTCAGTCTCAGTCTTCAGCAATAGACCGTCATTCTATTAAAAAGCCCAAATATGTCTTTTGTTTAGTGCGCCCAGTAGTGCATTATGGTGGTCCTCCCTGGGGAAGGTGTAGATAAGGTATACTTTTTCATACATTATCCATTAGCCGTGTAGGTCAAAGCCAGTGCAGCTCCTCTGGAAGCAGCTAGACACCAGCCCAGACTACAGCAGGCCTTTATGAAGCAGCTCCCCCACCACTTATAACAACAGCTAGCCAGAGGAGCACAGAGGAGGGAAAACACTCATAATTCTTCTTCAACTAAAAATCACTATAATGCTTTTTAATTGTGTAGGCAAAAATCTTTTCAAAAGAGCATGGTAATTTTGCCCTGTTCAATAATTCAGTGCACATTAATAACAGTAGGAGTGGGTCTGGACCAGAGTGATGAGCTGCTGTAGAGATGGGAGCGCAGTTTGTACCATTTACAAGTTTAGTTTGAAAGAGAAAGTGACCTGGAGTACCCCATACAAAATACTAATGCATTCACAATACAGTTAGTCTTACTGTACTTTAATAATATTAAAATAAACTGTATAATCAGACAAATAAACAAGAAACACATCATCCTTTCTCATCTTCACAATTACAAGATATGACAAAACAACAATAATAATAATAATAATAATATGACCAATTTGATTTCTAAAAAAGTCACAATATATTCTAGCCGTCTTTGCGTGGCACTGAGGTTATCTTGTATACATTGATCAATGTGTTTTATCTATACTACTGTGGAACCTAAACACAAGCAGCCATGTTTTCCAAGGGAAGTGAAGTGGGTTACTGTATCCTGTAGTTATTATTTAGACATTTTCTTGGTGAAACACTTTCAGTACATTTGGATTGACAGAATGTACACAGCAATATCAGGGCAACAGTCAACAGAATCAAACTGTAAAAGATCATAGGAATTCTGCTGAGGTAAATCTGATCTGAAGAGAAGGAATGTGCCGCAGTATGGATGTCCTATAACCAGGAGGTTGAGGGTTTGAAACTGTTCATGCTGTTGTTGTGTCCTTAGGCTTATCCCACATTGCCGTCTCTGTCAGTGTGCCCCAGGGCAGCTGTGGCTAAAAATGTAGTTTACCAACACCAGTGTGGCATGAATAAATAATAGACTCAAAATGTAGGTATTTTGAGAGAATATTTATTTTGTATAATTATCTTGTAGGTTTAACCTCTACAAAGGCATGTAATTTTATGCAAGTTTAACAGTTAATATTTTAGTCTTCTTGAAAGTGTTAATGTTGCTTCCAGAATAAAATGGTTTTAAAAGCAAAATCACAAATCTGAATGAAATCGCAAAGAATTGTCTTAAATATTGCAAACACATTTTTATTTTTTTTCCAAATCGGGCAGACCTAACTTGTAATAACTTGATTGAATCCTCCGAGTGCAACATTGCCAGTGCCTACATGCTTCCAGTCCAACAAAAACAATAGATCTACAATACGGCTCCATAAGAAATTCTCTTTTGTGCAGCTTGTTCATGTGTGCACTTCAAACACAGTGGATCCATGCTAGAATCACAGATAAAAGGAGGAAAGGTTGCTGTAAAGATCTGATGAAGGGCAGTCGTCACTATAGGCTTTAAGGACTTCCAGCCAGCACATGCAAATGAAGAATTAGCATGAACCGTGCCCTAGAAAGGTAATATACATAATAGGGGAAAGGAGGGTGCAATTGAATGCCATATAGTGGGATCTTCCATCAAATATATACGGACACGAAGCAACACTTTCTGTACTTAATAATTAATACGGTATACCACACAATGCCTATAGGAACACATCTCATCTGTTCATTGACTTTTAAGTGCATTATAACATAACAAACCTGACAACGTATGTGTTAGAGTGCCCCCCTTCTCTTACCGCAAAAAAGATGAAAAAATGGCAACAAACGCACTCCCTAGGCATATACAGCTTAACTATTCTTCTTTGTTCAAAGTCGAAGGTCTATTCTTAATATTTGTGTATAAAAGTGAAACTGTAGCGTGCAGTGGAGTAAAAGGGGGGTGCAGTAAAAGGAAGCCTGCAGGAGAAAACAACACGGAGCTGTAATGCGTCTTAATGTCACTGTGTGGAACGTAAACAACAGTGAAAAACAAGGCCTTCACATCTGCTGCAGGAGGAATCAAAGAGGCACATTATCTACAAATTACACAGTTCAGTTCAGTTTTAACAGTCAGTTATGTAAGTTTTGGGAGCTTTCTACCATGTTGCACCATTGTCTCATCAAGAAACATACACAAAATTAAGCCGCTCCTGGATTAACGAAGCAGGTCTAGGTTCAGCTGCATTACGTCTACCTGAATATACTGAATGACCAGGTTATTCAATGGAGTTAGTTCCTCCCTGATGAAAGACAAGGATTCACTAGGCTCAGATTGTAAAAATAAATAAATAAAGAAAAAAACATCCATCCGCTTTTTATTTTACTTGCCAGGACTCCCTTGAAAAAGAGATTTGCAATCTCAATCGGACTTTCCTGATTAAATAAAGGTTAAATAAAAAATAAAAAAAACTTCTTGGATATAAACAAAGCCTTGACACTGAACACACATCTTCTCCAATGACATATTGGTTCTCTGGGTGCGTTTGTTGAGTGCGTTTATTGAGTGCAGGAGCAGGTGGGTTTGCATATTTGCAGTTGAATCCATGTTTAGCTCTTGGATAGGACTATAATCAAAACAAAACATTACTCAAACATGTGCAAATATATCAAAGCACAACTTGAAATATAGACCCTTTATACAGCACCACCATGATGATTGTCCACACTGAAGTGGACTGTCATGAGCTCTCTAGGTAAAGATGGTGGTATAGGGCAGTGTGATGTAGTAATGTGCTGACTGCTGTTTGTTTATGAGCCTGTTCTGAGCTTTAGAACTGCATTTACAGCTGATCTGGCTGCTTCACACACGGCCGTATCCGACTTCCTGTTGTGGAGTGGTGCTGCCTCAGACTACCTACAGCACTTACAGCCCAAAGAAAAGAGTTAATTAGAAATACAAATTCTCCCAGATTGTTATTAATGGGAAGTGTAGAGTAAGCAACACATCTTTTGTGCCCATAAGTAATTCTCAGGTATCTTTGATCTGCGGCCCATAGCGGATGCTGCCGCGCGCTGCTGTCTGGCTTCTGGGAGCATGCCAGCGCTAGACATCTGGCTACTTTGTTATCATTGGCTGATGGGTTCCCGGGAGGCCGCTCAGTGACACAAGGCACACAGTGTCCTGGCAAGGAAAATGATCAGCACATTTTGAGTGGATTAGAGTTCCAAAGTGCTCCTCATATCTCTACAGGGGTCTGTGAGCCCGCTCCACTGGGGATCCCCCAGGGCTCCGTTTTGACACCACTGTTGATTTGAAAGGCTTTCACCGCTGCCTCACCAGATTCAGGCCATGTCTTATGAAGTGAAAAAGCTCCAAATCATTATGTGTCAGAAGACTTCCCATTATTAGAGACAAGATGGTGAAAGGATAAATGTCTGTAATGTGAAGTAAACTGGAATTAACCCAAAGCACAACACAAATACAGAGAAAACATTTTCCAAATCTCAGAATGAAAACATATGAAGAGAAGATAAACATGTTTGTATTAGCATTATGTTTACTTGAAAGTGAGTTGTTGGTCTGAGCTGTTTTAACATGCAGTTTGTCCAATTTAAGATAGGGTTAATATATAAACATTAAAACTATAAAAAAAAATATGCTCAATATTCATCTATCTTAATACATAGAAATCTTTATAAGTTTGCCCAGCAATTAACTGGCCATTGTCCACTGGGCACCCTGTTTTAGTCCCAAAGTGGCTTGGTTAGTAGATTAGTCTGATGGTCACAGGTATGACTAAGATAAAAAGATGATAATACACCATTTTTACCCACCCTAAATGATTATCCTATTTTATTTTGAGTTGTACTGATCCGCACAGACTTTTTCAGTCCCAATATCAATAACGATATCTGGGCTTTGTAGATCAATCAATACTTGATATCCATCGAAAGACTAAAATAAACTAAACACAGGATTTTTCCCCAAACTTCTATTTTTATTAACATAATGTAACAAATTAACATCAGAAAAAAAAGTCCATTTATAAAATCCATTATACTGTAACTAAGTCCAGATGACACTAAAAATGTCTAACTTTGTCAGGTTACAATGTAATATATTCTAAGCACACATTACTCAGTAGTAGGCTAAAGTATAATCGATCAATGGATCATCACTAATATTTGATCTAGGGATGGGACAATACACAATAATCGTTGATCGTAATAAAAACACTTGAAATTCATTGATTGTTGCTCTTTTTTATTATCGTGATAATTGTTCATCGCGATAATCATTTGTTTGCACCTCACTGCCCTTTAGACCTTATTATGAACAGATTCATTGTATTAAGTTTAGGTTCAAGTTATAATATTTTCTACAATAGAATATACAATTGGGATTTTAAAATTGTATTTTAAGTACTTTTTAAACTAGGGCACATTGTTTTTTTTTAATATCATAATATTATCGTTAATGCAATTATCATGTCCACAATTATCATGAGACAAAAATGTAACATTGTCTCATGCCTAATCTGATCCAGTGTGAGTATTGGTGAATCCCTAACTTTGAGATTCTTTCCCATAGTTAGGCCATATAACCACCATTTCTCCTCCATTTTCACAGACACTCAAAAATGCATGGTTGAAGATTCTCCCAGCTCTAGTTAAAGTGCCATAGACCCCAGTGTCATATCTAGCAAAAAACTAAGCCTGCATTTGTTATTACTGACTAATGCACTTTTGTGGTTCTTCAAATCCTGCTGCTCTGAATATTTTAGTCCTTGTTCATAATACCTTTTGCCTTGAGCTTTCTTAAACTCCACCAGACCTATATGACTCCAACTCCAAAGGTTACTCCTAACAATCTGCCATACAAAACACTTGTTTAGGGCTGTGCTGAGACTGCTGCCTAAGCACTGGCTCTGTGGATGCACAACACACCTCCATGTGACTATTTAAACCTGGATTGATTGAGGTATCGTGTCTTCTGCCTTTTTTCCCTCTTGGCGTTTCCATTTGCGAATACAAAGCTGCGGTGACCCATAAATATTACATGGTGTGGAGATGCAAAGCAGGAATTAATGAGTGGGGTGTGTGTATGGCAGGTCCCAGGAGGGTTGTGCTTAGACAGGCATGAGGGTGTGGTGGAGGCTGATTCTGCCTGTCTGTACTGGGCTGGAGGTCTGGACTCATACACTAACCTGACTGTCAGTACCTCTGTTCACTCAACCACCTACTGCTATTAGAGATCTGATGGAGGAGCAGTGTTCAAGGCATTCAGCAAGTTAGATTAAATGCATATGACAGGTTAGACCGGCTGTTTCACAAAAACATAGTGAGTAAAACTGTGATTGGTGAAAACTTTGGTCAGAATTCAGTGGTTTGGCTATTTTTGTATGACAAATAGTACTTCCACATTTAAAAAAAATATTTAGCTTCTATGCTAATTACCTCCGCCAAGAAGGTAAGGTCAGGAATGACATTAGATTTTTGGAGTGATTTGGATCACTGACTGGATCCAGGATGTTGGCATCTGTCAGTAACTTTAATCAAAGATTTCTGCACCAATCCGGATTAAATTTAAGTTCAGAAATGACACAAAGACCAGTTGATGACATTTTGGGAGTGATCCTTGGGAATGAGCTGCCTTGGTGGAGGTCTGAGTTCTCTGGGTACCTTATAATGTTAATTGCTCAGGCAAAGAAAACTTTTAAATATTCATAATCTGATGTTTTCTAGCTTGTCTCTGAAATTATATTTGATTGGTTGCCAAAACCATCTTGATAATTCATGTGATTCAATATTTTGCTGCCATAATGTGTGGAGCTTATCATACAATTCTTGAGTAATACTGTGCTTTTTATCAAGTACAATTAAGTACATTATAGTCACACACAGGTTGTGGCTGTAAGCTAGCTCTGTGAGCACAGCTGTCTTTGGGCAGACTAACAAAGATGTGGCAGCTGGAATCTCTGACCACGACCACACACACCAAAACATTGGTGCAAAAACATTTACTGTACAAATGCAGGGTGGGAGTGTCATACCCACAATGGCAGTATCAGTGATTGTACCCTCAACCTGCTGCCCGAGGCCTAATGTGACCTGTGAGTGTATACCATAAACATGTAGGTATTATTGTGCAGAGAGCTCTTGTGTCTGTTTAACATGATGATTGTGCTGAGGAGGGGCCACTTGACACCTGTCACCTCCACCAGGCTCAGTACCTGAGGGAGCGGGGGACTGAGGCTCCCGTTTGAACATCATTAACTGTACAGCTCAGTCTTCACGGCCCTGTCCCAGGCACTGAGCACCACTCTTTGATCACAGCGCTGCGTTTTTGTCAATAGCACGGGCACAGCGCATAAATTATAAAGTTATACACACAAAGTCAGCAGGTACAACGCCAGCACCAATTTGAGTGTGGGCCGCGGATGGAGCGGCTGATTGTAAGTAATGAGAACGATGTATGCAGTGGTCGCGCTCGTGTTTCTATCATGTTCAACCCACTGGCTCTGTGTGTTAGATATGTACCAGAGAGAAGAAGACTTACATGTGCAGCTGCTCAACAATCATTCTCTTCTCTACACCAGGGATTCAAAAACACACCAGGATACATACTGTAGTGTGTTTTTAACTGTCAGCTTATGTTTGGTGCATGTGAAGACTAAAGTAAAACTATAAAGACTATGTTTCACTAAAGACTACACTGAATAA
>JAVQKG010168501.1:0-10955 GCA_036025885.1 Hypseleotris bucephala
GACGTAGCATGGTTAGTTTAAATGCAAGTCCCCTGAGAGTGTCAACAAGTACAGGCGAAAAAACACATTTTTCCATCTTTGAAAAAACATGAAGTTTGCAACACTGTGGCTTTCATGTAGTTGGTCAGAGCTGATGGTAATCGTTATTTGTATAATAGATGAGGTCTGATGATTGGCTGGACAAAGTCTTGTGATTCTGTTGCAATGTTCAGAAATACTAGGGCAGTATTTAGAATGGGTGCTGAAGCGTCCAAAAACGATCACTTGCCCTATAAAGGGTTAACACTTCTTGATTTTTTAAATTTGTTGATTTTTTATTTATTTTTTGTTCTGAAATAAAAATGCATTTTAATGTGTAGTGAAATTGTAAACATTTTGGTTGTCCGAGAATACAATCCCAATTCAAACAAAAATATACAAAAGAAAATATTTAAATAAGCAAACTGTATAAAAGCTAGTTTTGAAGATTTACACCGGAGCATAACAAACAAAAATGTCCTATAGCCATATACAACTATCATTTGTATTATAACATATACAATCCTTTTATTCATTGGTATCACCGCAGCCATATGAACAAAAATTATAATGCAAAAGGGGTAAAAATCACATGATGGTATTTAGCCTAGCGCTAATACAAAGTCTTTAATTTATTTTGACAAACAAGGATTTCATGGACCCATTTGGGAGTGCTTTGTTAAAGAGAGGATTAAGGGAGGAGCTGAGTGCCAAACGGTGGCCAACATGAGTTAATGAGTCAGCTGTTGACGGAGCGCTGTCTGCTCAAAGTGACTCACAAATGACTCGTGTGATTATTCATTTGCTGCTGTTCTGATAGAAACAGTCATGTGCCGCTCCCATCAACAACAACAGCCTTTTCCTTGGTCTTTGATGGCAGAACTGGAGAGGCTGAGTGTGGGACTAATTGAGTGGGTCAATTGCAACACACAGCATGCCCACAGCCCTCGTCATTAAATCATTACAAAACATTGAATATGGATTTGTGTCATTTAATTCGCGGGAGGAGGGGAGCCTGCCGAGACACTAATTGAATACAGTTCACGCTGATTATAAATATGGCTGGCTTCATAAAGAGCGGCAGTGGTGGGGTGTGTGTATTTGCTCTACTGTTAATTGAGTTATTAGTGACTTTTTGTGGCTTGGTATCGGCCTCAAACTCGCAATGTGTGTCTAAAGTGTTGCACAAGTGAGCAGCAAAAGGCCTGTACAATGACAAGAGGGTATACGAGACAGATCAGTGGCGGCTGCTCATCTGAAGTCTAGGATTGTTTGCCTGACAGTAGTGTTGTTGCTTCACACACAAACATCACACAAACCACACATACTCAGCAGTAATCAAGTGTTTCAAGTCCACACTGTCGCATCTCACAAAAGCTTTCCACCAACGTCCTTCACAATGGTTCCGCAAAACAAACATAATTCAATAACTCTTTATTATGTGCAGAACGTGCCACAGTGGACTTGTTTACTCAGTTTTCTATGCAAATATCATATCTTTTACATATCTTCACTCACAGTGGACCATACTGAATGCTTGTTTTTTATCTATTTGATCAAACAGATATGGAGCTGAACAACAATGTATGATTTATTATGCTGGATGTTCCATACTATGGGTATGAAGTTAGATAAAACATATAAGAAATATTGTTAATGTTTTGTTGTTTGTTTGTTCTTTTGGGTTTTGGGTGCTTCATTCATTGCCTCAAATATCCAGGTCTAGAATTTAGGGGCATCTCAAAATGTAAATGATGTTGAGTACCTGCTTTCCAAGTTCATACTGTCGTTTCTGATCCAGACACTTTGGTTTTCTGTGGATTAAGATGTTTAATTTTCAAGATGTCTGTGCTCTCCAGCGCAGAGAAGCAGTGGCTTTAATGCTGCTAAATCACAAATACAATAGTTAAACCTGAGTGTTTGAGCATTTATACTTGAAACACTTAAATGTTACAGTGGTAAAATGAGTATTTGTGTTCTTCACTCTAACATGGCTGATTAAAGTGCCAAACCTGTTAAAAGCTTTTGTTGTGAATCAATCATAAAACAATAGAAAAAGACAGCACTCTGCAGTAATTACACCTCACTTTTCCACACCATTTCTCATTTTTGTTAATTTGTATTTTCTACCTTTGAGTTTGGATTAGGATAAAATGTGACTTTTTTTTCCTTTTGGCAGCTCACCATGCTGATGTGCTGTCTACATAAAAGCCCGCAGCAGAATATGAAAAATATAGCACATAGTCTGGAGCCAGCATAGATTCTATATGGGATTAATATCTGTTATAATAAACGCAGAGGCTTGATGGTAGCTGCAGACAGATGAGATCCAAAAATGGAAATGGGGGAAAGATGTGTTTTGAAATAGTGCAGTGAGCAGAAAAGGTAGAATTAGAATCAAATAAAAGTGTGAGCTAATCATTTTCCGGATAAGATTATGAACGGGGAATAATATTAACAGGGAGAGAGATGCCACGCTTATTGCCGACATGGCGGGAATTCAGCAGCCTTTGTCTGAAAGCCTCATTAACACTGGGCTTATATCCGCACACATCAGCGGCTCATGGGGGAGTCACAGCCGGATCTATCCTACTGCTGCCTCTGTCCCTCTGTCTGTCTCTCCCACTGTCATGACCAATAAAGTTTGCTTCTTCAGGTAGTATGTTAATTTACATACTTAATCACATAAAAAGTAACCAGATCAACCACAACACAAACCACTTTTCTTGAATCTAATCCCTGAAATAAAGGGCCAGTGCAAAGATCATTCAGCATCATGTGCGATTTCTAGACTTTTGCAGGATGACCTGGTGTCAAGAATGGCAGCAAAGATCAAATAGATATACGGCAAAATGAGCTGGGGACTGGGGTAAAGTAATTTCTCTTGTTTGAGGGAGTCACAAGATAGTTGGTCCAAATAAGAAAAGGTAAGGTGTGTGCCACTATCTGTCAAAAGTAAAACTGTAAAAGTAAAGCATTCTGAGACCATTCATGTAAGGCAACTTTTAGATATTCATAATGCATCTTATTTCATCCAATCACTCTTAACACTAGTGAATATACAGTATATTGCTTCCAGCTAACTTTGAAAACCAATAGTTGTGTCATTCTTTGGCCACAACTGTAGGGTCTCTCTTTGCCTGTCTCCAGCGTCTCTGAGAGGATTCCACAGATTTAATAGGAAATTGCCAGTGTCACTCAAAGGATGGGGATTATTGTTGCACAGAGGAAACAAACGTAGAAGGCATAAGAATGAGGGACTGAAGAAAGAGAGATTGGATCCAAACAAAGAATAAACAGTGACGTTTTAAAAAGCTCTGTGAGCCCAGCACACAGGGAGAAATTGTCAGTTCCACAGAGCAAGATCTGAATTCAAATTTTCAACATAGCCAAATTTTGTCTAATGAATGTCCTTTTTAGGGGTGTCCCAGTGCTTTAAACAAAAAACATTTAATTCTAGTTCAGTAGAATTTAAGACAGTACACATGGATTTATAGGGCTACATTTTATGTCTAGAAAATTCTCAAAACGGACATACTGGACCATCACTCCTACTGTTGGAAAGACCACAGGACAGGGGGCAAATGTTAAAATGCAAAGGTAGTGCCTGCTCTGAAAATGATATTGCAATCCCAAAACTAATACTCAACTTTAGATTTCTGTTTGAGTTTAGAAAGCACAAACAAACAAAAACAAAACCACTACAACCACAATTTCAGCAGTACTCAAATTATACTACTGTTCTAATCTTCCCCTTACCTCACTCTTGTCACCTCATCTTCAAAAGTAAATAAAACACGGATTAAGATGTTGTCTATCGTGAAAATGCTTTAGACCTTTGTAAGTTTTGAAGAATGCTCGCTCTAAATGTGTCTAACTTGTGGCAGGAGCATGATGTCATTACTTTGTTAGGCTGAAGATCAGGCTGCCTGTGTTGCACTATAGGGCTGCTGAGACTGACAGGAGGTGCGTCCATTCATTAGCTGCTTTCCTGCAGCGCGTTTTGTTTACCGTCAAAAGCAACACGGCTTCACGGTGAGATTATTGCCATGGAGACCTATGCTATGGGCTGATGAGCTGTCGTATGGGGGCTGCTCACAAAAATGGCGGTGAAAGACTGTGAACCAGGAGGAATGTTTTACACAGAGCTCTGAGGAGTACCGTGGGGAGGCTGGAGGGAGGGGGGGTGACTGAACCAGGGAGGTGTGGGGCGATTGAGGAGTGGCCGAGAGAGTGTTCAGGGGTCTTCAGCCTATGCGCCTCTCCTCACACCAGTAGGCGCATAGGCTTAGACAGAGTGCTACTGCCACCCTCTGGTTATCAGGAGAAAAAACATGCATATAAATAGAGTGAGAGAGGGCAGCAATCTATGCATTTATGAAAATTCATGAAAAGTGTCTGCTCGGAAATTACACTTAAAACATGCTTAGCAGAGAAAAGATGACAAATATTATTATGTGCTTAATAGCCACAAATGTTCAACATAAGGCTCACGGTTCTTTGCTTACTCTTTGCTTACTTTATGGTGTCTGTGAACTTCAGCTCCTCCACACTGTCAAAAGGGCATATTGTAACTATAAATTGTGCATAGTGAAAGAATGCATGATGAATGGTATTCACTGTGTGTCTCTGTGTTGGCCATGCAACTAACTGGCAAATGGGAAAACAGGGAAACAGCAAATAAGGCTTAATTATTATTGTAAAATGATTATGTTTTAAACTGGTTTTAAATTTGTTTAAAAAAGAAAGGATATCATGGTTAAATTCTGTCTCAGTGGCCAGCCCTGATTCAATTATCATTTAATTCTGCTAGATATTCTGTTTTTACAATTTTAATTGAACACGTTTTCAGATATAAAAAGTTTCAAGGAGATCATTTCACTCTAAATGCAGTAATTGTCACTACATTCTGAAAATTTGGCAACAACAGTGATTCACTTCTCATTAACATCTCAAATATTTAAATATTTGATGACAAAACAATGATTTTGCGAAAAACAAAACTACAAAAAATATATATCTAAGGTTGAATTAGACAATCACTGAATCTCTGATTCCCGATCTTCTATCATGGTCTTGAAAACAGGAAGTATGTACACAAATCTGGAAGTACTGTAAGAATAACATGCAGTCTGGAGTTGACTTTTAATTCTTTAAAAAAAAAGAAAAAGAAAAATGCAATAAAATGTAAAAATAAAATATCATCTCCCACAGTTTATTGTGGCTAAATTCAAATGAATTAATTTACCAATCAGAATGTATCTACCAATGGAAGCGTGTGACTCGTTAAATAGTTCCTTCTCTCTAAAACAAAAAAGTTATCATTCCACCCACAGAGGACCTCACTGTTATGCTGTACCATTGATTGAATACAAGGGCAAAAATCTGGTAGTGCTTTTAATGAATATTAATAACAAACACTGGATTGTTCACTTACTAGTCCCATTCACCTTTGTGGCACCAGGGATCCTGAATCGCCTGAATCTGGGTTTTAGCATAATCCATTCATTCTTTCCACTCACTGAAGCACATCTTAAAAATTCAGAGAAGCTTACTAAAATCTCCTATTAATGATGGTTAAATGAAGTGCAGTCAGCAGCCTGGTATCTGGGTTGTAGAATATTATTATGTCTTTGATGTTGAAGACAAGGCAATCATCTTTATTGCTCCCCTAACCATCAGACCTCACTCAGTCCTTCCTGGGCAGAATGTTCCCACAGCGGGGTCTAAACTCAGCCACTCGCGCTGCTGGATGGTTGAAGTGTTTAAAGTGTTTGTGAATACATTGGTCCGTGAAGATCCACACATTTCACAGCCCAGTGCATCGCAGGTGTGAGCTCTGGATACTGCTGGTGCTCCACTCAATACTGCATCATGACCTATCCGTGACTGGTACTAGGCTTTTAATACAATCATAGTGTTTCAACTGAAATTGGAATTGATGGGCAGTTGACTATAAGTGTTCAGTAATGGCTGGACTAAAAGCTGCCCCCCTGGGAAACAATTGTATATATACCTTTGCCAAGAAAGTAGCGTATGTCCATCGATCTTTACTAAAAAAAACTACAGAACAAATTTTTATGAAATTTTCCAGGAATAATTGGAACAATTTAGCAGATTAGATTTGATCATCTGGATCCAGGATTTTGGCATAGCAGCTTTACTCAAAAACTACAGCATTGAACGGATTTGAATGAAATTGGATAGAAAGTTGGAATGACCCAAATAACTATTTATTACATTTATTCCTGATAGAGGCACCCAGCAACTAGAGGTGGATAACAGATGTTTAGTCACAGGGCTGACGCTTTGAGACACTGGCAGAAAACATCTCACAGGCAATTATTCATCATGGTTAAAGTCATTAGTTTGTGTATACACACATTTATGGAGGCCTGTATGTGTACAGTCGGGGAGTAAATTGTGTAAGGAGGGATTATTTTTTATTTGTGTTTTGTAAAAACCATCTATGCTGTGAAATTGCAGAGGAAGGCATGACAAAAACGTTACAGCCGTATATATCCATATGCAGCTATACATTCAAAAAGGTATACCTTGTTACTATTGATTGGTTCCATTTAAATACGACTTTATGTGTAGCCAGGCATTTTCAAGATGGTACAAATGTTTTGATTGAAATATTGCTGTGTAAATGATATTTAATTTTAATTTTCAAGTGCCATTTAAAAATCTGTACTAAGGCTTCTTATTTTGTCTTTGACAGAGATGGTTTCAAAAGTCACCTCTATTTTAGTGCAGTAAAAATGTTAATTCTTGCTCCCTTGACCAAAGCCAATCGACTTTAGTTTCTTTGATATAACATAAACTTCATAATAATTCAAGTCTTGAAACATTTTTAGAACGAGATATCTGCTTTTGCAAATGAACTCTTCAAAGTTTTGTGACCTGTGCAATGCAAATGTACTACTATTTTATAAAGAATTCACAATTTAGTCAAGCGTAGGTGAAAAAGTAGCATTCTTTATCCGGGAATAGCATCTCACATGGACATTGTAGCAGGTCTTACTACCAGAGACAGAGATAAGACATTACCATTACTAATTTTGGCACTTCATAAACTGAAAACACCAATGGATGAAGTTCAAGAAGTTGCCAAGGCGTATAATGTAAAAACCGCATACCATGGCTTTAATATGTGAAGGGTTGTCAGAAGGAGATGACAGCATGCTTCTATAAATACTTGTTATAATGTTGGAAGTCAAAGACATTTCTTTACCTCTCAGTGTGGTACAGGGCCACATCAGCATATCTCATGGACAAATGAAGGGAGAGCTGAGTGCGATGGGAGAGGGCAGTGCAGGGTCACAACACACACACATGTACTTTGAGCAAAAAGTAGAAAACATATTTCCATAATATGTCTGTTCTGGGTTCCTGACGATCTGAGCTACCCAGCAAAAACTACTATCCACCTCTAGTTAAGGTTAGGGTGGGGTTACTGCTCCATAGACAGTGGCTTACTTCTACAGAAGGCAGCACACCTCAACAGAACACCAGCTCTAACTCGGATGAGAGACCATTGCACGCTTACACTTTACTTACAATCCCTACAATTTAGCCCAAGTACCACTTCAGTGCAAGAGGCCTATGTCACCATGGCAACCGCATTGAAGCACAGGGAAGGATGAAGGAAGTAGGAACATGATGGAGGAAGTTGGAGAAAGGTGGAGGAGCCAGACTCAGCATACTATGACCTGTATGATCAGCAAATGTCAACAGTCTATTGGATGGAAACATGTACAGTATGTGGCTTAGATTTATATCATTTTGGGTCATCTTGTAATCTGAAGGTTGATGGTCAGATCTCTGCTTCAGCTAGTTCTTACTACAATGTGTTTTTGACCAAGACACTTGACTGGGTTGTTCTAGTTGGTATTCAAAAAAGCAGTATATAAACATTAAAGGCAAGCCCAAAGCTCTGGCTTACCACCCGTGTGTGACCATGGACTGAACGAATAATGGACTAATTTATAAAGCTCTTTGAGAAAGTCTCAAGGCCCTGGAAAGCACTATATCAGTCTAATACTTTTTATTTTGTCAATAAAACCTTAAAACGTTTTAGTAGGAGATTTCTTCTTATTATTTATATATATTTATCATAAACCTGCTACAGGCCTCCTCTTCATAGAACAGAAATTGGGATAAAATACGTCAGGTTTGTGCACGCAGTCTAGCTTGATCTGTATATTGGTCAATTAAAAAAAAAACCTGTTAGTCTAAGCAGACCACTGAAAATGAAACGTCATCTTCCAATACAAAAACATTTCCACATAATCTACCAGTAATCATGTATTAAACAGAACTGCACAGGTACCATTATGTAATCCTTTCATTTGAATTAGGATAACATAATGGTAGTGTACATAAATTGTACCGTCAAAGTTTTGCTCTCTTCTGCCAACTGCTTCCTGTTGACTTCTGGAGCTTTTCCAAAAATATGAACAATCATTGCTCCAGCCACATACTCACTCACAAACACACACACCACACAAAGACTTAACCTCACTGGCTGAGAAATGAAGCATTGATTGACTCAGCTCTGGACGAACAGACGTTTGACTGACAGATGAACTGATGTTGGCTCACTGTTCAATGTGGGCATAGAAATAAATACATATTAAGAACAAATAATCAATTTAATGTGAGATTTTAGATGAGGTCTGTGGCTTTAAATATATCACATGAAAGGACCAAAGTTATAAAGAATGTACTATTGTAAAGACTATTTTTGATGCACAGTCTGGTTAAGATCAGGAGATGTGAGGCACAGGTGATTTGATGACTAGTCTGTAAAAAGTAAAATTATCCTGGTGGACATGAGAATTAAAACTGCTACAATAGTTTTGAGGTACTTTTAAATTTAAAATTTTTCGAATGCACATGAACAAGAGCGAGCAAATATGTTAAGTAAATCCCAGTTATTACCAGACACTTGAATGAAGACTCTAAAAGAAAACTCAAGATTCCCATTCTGCATTTGTCTTCAACATTTTAATAATATAGTTCATCTATACTGCTGTCACTTTACAATTGGTTGCATTATTCATTGTGATAAGAAACAGACAGACAGAGAGATGGCTGCCATGCCACACTTGCATTTATAGTTTAGAAAGATGGGTTAAATGTAGAGACTTATCCTCAGGCAGTACCATTAAGGCTCTAGCTCAGGACTGATCAGGACTTACTGTTGCTCCTCACAGTTTCCATCAGTAATTCCAAATGCAGAATAAAATGAATAGTTTCTCACAAGTAAAACTAAAGTGAAAATGAACTCTTGTGTGGAGTTTTGTCAGAGCTGACAGCTTTAATTTCTCTGCAGCAGGTGTTCACATAATAACAATGCTTCACTTGGTTAGTACTGCTCTGGAAAACACATGGCACATTATGTCATCTTCAAACAGGTTATAAACATAAAATTAATCTGAATAAATTATGTATGTCCATCAAATCAGCCTCATTGTAGTTAATAATAAAAGTATGACTTTGTAATCACATATGTTTTTGTTCTTCTCTGCTTCTGTTCTCTCCACTTAGCCTCTTCACACTGCATGAGGAGTAGTGTGCGACAGGCTGGTAATGGAAAACAGCTGCAGGACTTTGACCAGTGCCAAAGCCCCACTCACATCTACAGCATAATGGAATGCCTCCAACTGTATTCAGCGCATAATTCGTTAACCCACGGTAAGTTAATGCAATTTGCACCACTACGCTGATCTGCCCAGTGTTGTTGGCCGGTGAGGGATGAGGCAAACAGTAATGGATGTTATATGAATATAACTGTGCTGTCATTGATATTAGGCTGCGCTTCGGAAGATTACACTATTAGTCGATGGTGATGAGATCAGAGCTGTGGCAGCAGCTTTAATAGAGCAAGGGGAAAGGTTATGCAGAGTGGATTAAATAAAAAGTAGGAGAATGGTAGAGATAGTTGTCATTGATTTCACCAATAACCGCTGTGGTGCAATATGGCTGTCTACCTGAGTCTAATGGCTTCTATGTGTTTGGCCTTCATGTGACGCCTCCATGTATCTCGCCTGTCACTGCGAGCCGCGAAAGGCTGGACGACTGCAAGGTGAGAGTGAGAGGGAAATGAACCTATCACTATGTCACAGGAAATTAGATTTCTAACCCTGAGCCGGCATATTATTTTTGATTATATTCATATTTGGCTTATCATCTGTCTTTATGGAGGGAAGCGAGAGATCAGTCCATGCACATGTGAGTGTGTGGGCGTGCATGGATCCTGGTTACGTCGCCACAGTCTGACTAGTCCCAAATTTAAAGGCTTTGAGACAGAACAAATGGTAAAGTAAATTATTAAATATCTTGTATTATATTTCTTCTAATATTTAAAAACTCACATATCATCATCAACAACAACAACAACAACAACAACAACACTACGTGGTGTTTTACCTCTGAGGGAACATGCAATGCATTGTAGAATAGCACTTTATGAGCCGGGTTATATAGCAATCCCACTTCCTAGGGTTGTGCAAGGTACTATAACAATTTTAGCAATGGGCTGTGTGCAATACATACTCTGGCACCTTAGCTAAACACACTTATACACTGGCACCTTACCAAAAAAGGGCAGCGTGCAATTCTGATCAAATAATCCAGTCTGGAGCCTTCCTTTAGCTGTGATCATGAGTCTGACCATCTCTTTATGTCAGTCTGTCTGTATTATTGTATTGTCTATCTGGGTGTATTGTTCTTATTGTGTGTAATTGTAAAGTCCATCAACCTGTCTAGGGACATCAGATGGAAATTAGCCCTGGGCTACAATCTGATGACAACATATATTGTATATGTTCATTAATGTGTTTTGTCCCTAATTCAAATAAATAAATAGAAAATAAAAATATTACCTATATGGACAGCAATTATGAAATTAAGTTTTTAAAACTGCTGTG
>JAVQKG010168648.1:0-11058 GCA_036025885.1 Hypseleotris bucephala
CAATGTACACATTCTGGCACGATAAACAGATTGCATCTTTAGAAAATATCTAAAGTAGGTCAGCAAAAAACAATTCTCTCTTTTACAACATAAACAATATCTAGGTCAGTGTTTCTCAACCTTTTTTGAGCCAAGGCACACTATTTTTTAACGAAAAATCTTCCGGCAGCTAGAATTTGACCAAAAAGCACTGTGTTAATAATACAGTATTTATAATGACAATCCACACATAAAAAATAAAATCATGAAAGAGGCATTCCTGTTACAATGTTATAGTCTCACACACTTGACAATGGTAAATTTACTCTAAAATTGTATGTTGAAAAACAGTAGAGAAGGCACACTTGTTGAATATTAAGGATCTAGCTAATGTTGTTTCTTTAAAATAATATATTCAAAAAGATATTAAAAAAAAGTTTGTGCATTAAAACTGTGTAAAAAGTGTACATCAACAGTCCATAGGGCCAGATGCAGCAGCTGACTGGACTCTTTCTCATGCACCAACAACCTGTTTGCTTCAACCTTTGTGAGTGTACAGTTTCCAGGTCGAATTAATGAGCGCCAAGAGAGGTCTGTCGGGAGTTACCCTTCAGCAAACTTCACAACACAATAATGATTCAGGGAGAAGTCAGGCGAGGGGTTCAAACCATGACTAATTGTTCCCTGTTGGAGCTCAGATACAAAGAGACAGATTTCCTTAATGTGTGCTTCATCTCTCCCAAGCTTTCCTTTACTAATTTCCTGGGTGTCTTTCTGTGGTGTTAAAATAAAAAAAAGAAGTAATTACCAGATGGCTTTTTGTTGAAGACTAACGTTTAAATAATGGTTAGTTTTTTTTTTTATTGATAATAGACTAGATCTTTTAAAAACTCAAAAGGTACAAATCTATGCAAATCAGTAGGGTAATATAATAGAGAATAGATCAGTAACTGTGACAATGACAGTATAGTAGTCAATAGTCCCAACAGGCTACAAATCATATTATTGACTGGAAATTGCCTTACAAATACGGTCATTTTTTAACAATTGCTAGACATTAAAACATACTATTGACTTTAACAAATCTTTCTTGCACTTAGAACTACTTGTGACTTTATTTCCTTCAGCTGAATTCTGTCTCATTTTTATCTAGTCTTATTCACAGACCACAAGTACATAAATCACAAGTAAACCAGCAGTGTGAGAGAGAAAATCCTCTCTTAATCGGCTCATTACAACGAGCAGCCTCCCTGAATTTCACAGACATATTTCTCAGTGTCTTTTTAAGTTTAATAATCAGCTTCAAGTGTGTATGCTTATTAATGAATAGTGTGACAACAGCCTGAGGTCCCTGCAAGGTGAACGGGCCACTTTGCTGCAGATTGGAGCAATACTGAAATGCATTAGATGTGAGGTATTTGCAATGAACATGCATAATATAGACCTCAGAGCCATTTAGGCCTGAGGTGTCCAAGGCTAATCAATCATACAGAGAGTAGGAGGATAAAAAACTTAAATTTCTATCTACATTTGTAGTTGTTGGATATGGATGGGTCTTGAGATGTTCTTATGCTTAATGTGTTTCATTTTTATTAGCTTAAAGTCACAAACAAGTAAATAGATCTACCTAATAAAGTGGTCAGTTAGTGCATGTATTCAGCTATACTTGGATGTTCATGATTTTCTTCAGCAAATGCCTAAAATGATACATACATTAATATATCCTTTTGAAAAACAGATTTAAAGTATCTTTTCTGATTAGTATAAATGCATCAAAATGTCACAGAGGACATTCTGAATTACACTGCAGAAACAGGCAATTCATTTTGCTTCACTCACTGTAGACATAAAATAACATTTCTCAAATTCAATTTCTGCTCTGCCTGCTCTCCTATGTGTGCAGTATATGTGCATTAAAGCTCAATGGGATTTAAGTATCAAGTGTCCTTCGTATCCTTCATATGTGGTCTCCATGACGACTGACCCTCCTCTTCCTCACTTCTCCATCACTCCAGAAACACTTGACCCCGATCAGGTGATTAAGGCTCCCAGAAGTGTGCACGCTGATGACCCTATTATTGAGGGCAGTGTTACAGATAATGCTACACTGGACATGTTAAGATCTATGCTACCTCTATTAGCCTGCACAAACCCGAATCACAGTTGACCATTTATAAACCTGTTAATCGTCTTGTAAATATCTGCCATATTGCTTGATTTCCATGCGGAGTATAGTGCCAAAAATGACCCGCCTCTCTTGGTGCATTCAATAACAATTCAAGTGGATATGCAAATACCGGTATAATTTCTCTGATGTATGTTTAAACAGCTGCTAGGACTTGTCTTCACTCCCAAGGTTAGAATACATTAACCGCTTATAAAAAGACATTAAGATGAATTTATACACCAACAAGGGAAAGGGAAAAGGGAGCTTGATCTAAAGGCTTTTTAGATGAGACAGTTGAGAGAAAGTTCACATTGTGTTATCTGCTGTCTCTACTGTTGATACTAATTAAAATAAATGATTAGAAAAATGCTCAGCAAATAAAAACCCTATTATTCACTCACAAATACGATACACTCAGTAACAGAAGTACCTGAACAGCAGGACATCTACTAAGCAGAAAGTTGGAGGTTTGATTCCTACTCCAACCTGGTAATACTGCTGTTGTGTCTCTGGGCAAGACATTTTACCACACTATAAAGCTAGATATATTGAATGTGTTTATAGACTAATAGCATATTAAAGACTAATAACAGATTTAACTTGTACTTTTTACACCTGGCATTGTCAATTTGAGGAGGACAATAGGCCGTAATTACTGAATCAGTCACCTTTTTCTTCTATTTTTATATATTTAAAATTTTCCCAGTGAAAGTTTATGTCCTTACAGAAAATAAAATAATAAATTAATGAAAAGACTTACATGGTGGGATATGTTTAAGTTTGTTACAACGGTAGTAGCAGCTCAAATGATGCATCATACAATACTAACCAGTCTGACTGACACGTTTTACGAGAAAATGGGGTGTGAAACCACACATGAACACACTGACCACGTGTTGAGGGCGCGCACCAGAGCCAAAAAGAAAAGCTGTGATTTCTGTTGGTTGCTACGGTAACCAGTGAAATGAGGGTCACATGTGCACAGGAAACTACATGCGTGTGTATTTACATATATGCATAACATTAGATTCTGACTAATCACCTTACTATATGTCAAGACTGGATCAAATACTGTAGAATTTGAAAAAGCTTAATTCTGTGTGTAGTGTGGTGTGCTGCATTTTCTCATTTAGTTGCTATGTACTGCAAGTGTTTGTGTCAGTTTTGCATAAGTCAAATTTGTCATGCAGGTATTTATTTTCTATCTAACAATGGGAGTTTGCAACACCATAATCCCTCATTAGCTTCATCAGTATGCATCTAGCAAGAATCTCTCACTAATGCACCTCCACCTACATCAAAGTGTTTCAAATGCGTAAACCTTCACTGAGTTTTTCTTGTTACGTCAGAAAAAACAAGGATGAGTTTGCTTTCGACCTGATCCGCAGGCTACAGGTGGTTGCCATGCAGTAATTTAAGGGTAAAGATGTAAGTGTACAAAAATTTGTGAGGTAAAAAGATATACAGTAATTGGTTTTAAGAATATATTTTTACTGCAGTGGTCATGTACATCTGCAGCAAGAAAGTGGGTTTTGCTGAGATGGAGATGTGGCGTAGGAGGACCTCACATGGCATCAGTGGGGAGAGGCTCAGATGATGGAAAGAAGGAGGAGAGGAAAGGCGAGAGAGAGGAGGAGGAGAAAGTTTATGTAGATATTATGGAGAAGAAAATACAGTGACTTAAATTATGTATGCAAGTGAATGATGGTGTGACAAAGCATCATTATCACAATAAGGCACTCACCATGAATTGCACGTTGTCAAAGCCATTGGCCAGTAGGTGGTTCTCGTACTGGACCAGCCCGATGGAGTCAAGCCACTGGCCCACGGACTGAAGTGGGCAGCGGGGACCTATGAGGGGGTGGAGAGGCAAACGCTTGAGAAGGGAGTAACCGTCCACGCGGTAACAGCGGCAGTCCGGCTGAGACAGCTGGCACTGCCACATCATGTTGTGACGGGCAAAGTGGCTGTCAAAGGAGCCCGCCATGCTTCTGAGGAGTCTTTGGGCAAGGCAGCAGGATGGGGGTTCAGAGGGGAGGGGCTAGGGGAGACAGGTAAGGAGAAAAAGAAGGGGGACCCCAAATGAAAAGGCTAGGCAAGAAGCATGGTGGTGATGTAAGGGGTCAGCATGCAGAGGCTGAGAGATGCGAGTGGGTGAAAGACGCGTCTGCTTCTAAATCCACACAGTGCAAAGACGAGAGACCGGATCAAGTTGTATCCCAATGCAGCTTAAGCCCTGGGGGTAAAATCCTGGCTGCGATGCTCTGAATAAGATCGGAGCTATAGATCCACAAGACTGTGTTGTCGGTGTGCAGCAGCTGCTTTCCTCTTTCAGCTGTTGCGCTCGCTTGGCTGCTCCCTCGAGTGTGTGTGTATGTGTGTGCGAGACTGCGCTGTAGTTTTCTCTTTATCAACTACTCCCACTCTCATCTGTATGCAGCCTCTTCTCTCTCTCCTCCGTTCTTCCCTCACTCACTCCCCCCTGTCTGCCTCCCGTGTGGTGTGGATCTTCTTCACCTCGCTCTGTGTAGAACTGGCTCAGTCCATTTCTAATAGACATCACAACAACCCTGGCTTCTTTGTCTGCAAGCTGAGCGCCCTCCCACTTACACACGCCATACCCACCACATAGACGCAGCTATATCTATCTATACGTGTGTGTGTTAGTCCGGCTCGGAGCTCTTTTGGCTCAAACTGGATGATGCCTCTCGGTGGTAACCATGGTTAACAGAGGCGTTTGCATTCACCAATGAAACAAGACGAAGAGAGAGGGATGTAGGATGGGGGCGTGAGTGGTGAGAGAGTAGGATGAGTGCGGTAAATAGAGACTAGCAGAGAATCAAGGTGCACAGGCACAACCCTGGGGTAGGGAGAAATGTGGCTCTTGCACATATAAAAACATGTATAAAAATGCATCGTGTAACATGGTATATGAACAAACATTACAACAATTTATTTATACAAATCTACAAAATTTAACTAATATTTTAATGAGCTGTATTGTGCAAATTGTGGATTTTCAGCTACGACATGACTGAAGGAATAAAAAACTGCAATCAGATCTGGAAAAATCACTGTTCATAACCAATATCAATTAATATAAAACTAAATTCTAGAATATATGTAGAGTTGCGTTATTGTGATGAATTCTGGCAAGAATCACATTCATAGGAGATGGCTGACTGCCATTTGAGTCAAAGTTATGTGGTAGACAATCTGGAGAGTTATGTGCACTGTATCTGAAAGAATATACTGTACATTCATTTTATGCTTGTATACGAGGTCCTTATATTTGATGTAATGTTTATTTTTATTATTTTTACATATTCCGTTAATTGTGTTTATTGAATCTGTTTGTATGTTGTATAAAGTGTACATGCATGAATGTGAGCTGTGTTTATGTTTGTGTATTTACCTGATGTGTCTTCTTTAATGTCCAGTCCACTGCCTATGCCAGCTCCGATAGAGCTCATAATTTTGTCAATCTGAAGAAATGTTGGGAAGAAGCAGAGTTAGACAGGTGTACAGCATGAGCAAGAAAAAGCCATTTCCCAGTAATAAGGCTACCCCCTATTTCTGGATTCAAGTGTCAAGAAACATGATCATTATGACACTGAATGTCACTCACTCCCCTGTGAATTGAAAAAGCAGACGGGGAAAGGATGTCTTAGTGGGAACAAAGATAGGACTGAGATGAATGTAGTGGTTTGGACAGAGTTGGGGGGACCTCATTATGGTCAGACTGTCTCCCTGACCTGACAGCGGTGATATCTGCACATCCATTAGTGTCGGAAAGAGTGCTTCACTATGCTTCACAAACATCAACCCTCAAACAGCCAGGTCAGAGAAATGCAAACACGGATTACAAGCTGATAGACCGTGAAGGTGGCTTTGGAGTGGTATAAATAAAGACTATTGTTGACATCAAAGCATAATAGTGTTTTTAGTAGTAAGTATGAAATTATTAAATGTCATTTATATTGTCTACTTTAATTCTATTCTTGATACATTTGTGATTTTAGGTGGTTGATTGGTAACAGTAGCACAGTTTAGGATTATAGTTATCATATTTTGTTTTAATATTTTTTGATAATACCATGCCTTTAGTTTTTGCATTAACATCGGTGGACATCGGGTATCGGTCGATCCACAAAGCCCAAATATCAGGACTGGTCTAGGGTCTGAAAAAGCTGGTTCGGTGCATCTCTAGTTTTCAGACACACAGTACAAGATTTAAATTTTTTATAATGTACGTACACAAAACAGGTCTAATGTGTCTAATTTTCATTGTTTGGCAGGATTAAAGATTGCACGTGCTCTTGCGCTAAGGATAGTTTTAGATCACTGACTATACTGTAGGTGTCCCGGGAATTGTCCCCCAGGTAAATGAAATCTTGCTAATAATGCAACTTCAGAACCTTTGCTGCAAATAGATCAACTTTGTTATTGTACACCATAATGCCCATATATGATAAATCACTCCAAGATTCCCCTAAAGTCATCTTATCTCATCCTCCACTAGTATCCAATTAAAGAGGAAAGGTCACCTTAATTGCAAGGAATTATGGGAAATTCCTTATGGTAATTTATTCCATCAGCAAGACATGTACTGTACTGTAGTGGGGGAAAAAAGTCTAATCTCTGCAGAATATCCTCTGACTCACATGCTGTTAACATACTTATTTAAAAACATTAAAGCTAATTAAGCATACATCATAATTATTCTTGATTAAACACAAATATTTCTTTATGCAACTGTGAAATTCATTTTATGATATACAAAATAAGCTAAATGTTTGAAGCAAGTGGGTGCACATCAGTGAGTATAAATGATTACAGATCCAAATGTAAAGTATCTAAAGATGAGACGATTTGACATGTTTGTTTGTTTTTGCATTTATATTTTTAAAGATCCATCAAACTGCTGGTGTGACCGTTCAATATAAACTGTGGTGAAACTACTTAGCCTCCATTCAGGGAACAGTATACAGTAGTTACCTCTTCCCACTCCGCAGTGAAGGAGGGTGTCCTCTCCAGTCTTCCCCCAGGAGTGGTGCCTTCTCCGGGCTTCGGACTCTCAGCACCTTGGCCTCTAGTGCCAGATCCCCAGCTGTGCTCCTCCTAAACAACACGGATCAAATCGTATTTAACATTAATCAATAATACACACAAAGTTTGCCAAATATCTTTGCCCTCATACAAACCGAATAGAGAATTTCACATTTCGTCTCCTTTTATCCATAATGAGGAGATTTTCATCAAACAGACTATGTATCAAGCCTATGTTTTATTTAACAAGCATTACAGAAGTTTATTCAAATGTGTTTCTGAGCAGGCGGTGCTGTGGCCCAGATTACCGAGTTATCTAATTGGCTGCTCAGGCCATTTCCTGTTTTTGAACTCACTCCATGTGACACAACACAATGTTAAGTACTTTCATGATTGCATAAGCAATATACATATGTATTTATAAAGGCTAAACTTTTAAATGGTAACATACTTGCTGCTCCTAACGTTTGTTTGTTGTATATTAGATTATAAGACTTTATATCTGTCTGAGGCAGATAAACTATTAACTTTTCATCAATTTTAAAAGCCCTAGCACTTTAACTTCCCCTTTAGGATTAGTTGAATGAAAGAAGTATTAAAACAGGCTATAGGAGGGCAGCATATGTTAGGTTTTACCTGTATGGGGGACACAGCTACTAAATTGGAGTCAGATTTGGACAAAGACTTGGAGAGTTGCAGATCCAACACACTGCGGGGCATGGACCTCATCCTCCCCAGGGTGCACACTCTGTCCTCAAAGTCTTTGGTCTCCTCCACCTCTCCGTTCTGATTGGACAGGTAGGAGGGTGGTCGATCCAGTGTGGCCCAGCCTCGGGGTGGGTCACTTTTCTCACAGTTTTTGTGTTTGGCCTGGTCCTGATTCACCCTTGTGTGGAAGACGGTCCTGTACACCACCTGTGGTTTTTGGGGCTCTATAGCAGCCCTCTGTTGGGATAGCTCCTTTTCAGTCCTGGAGAAGACTTGAGTTGGCCCTCCGCCGATTACTATGCTAAACTCAGGGGTCCGCAGAAAGGCGCTCTGAGGGTCTGGAGGGGCGTACTTGCGAGGTTTGTTGTTATAAAGGTGGTAAGGCGTGTCCGGGGTCTCACAGGCCGGAGAGGACCCATGGAGAAGACCTGCAAACTCCTCCGGGATGTGGCTTTTCCTGCGCTCCTCCAGCAGCGCTCCAGATGAAGAGGATGTTGAGCAGAGTGGCACGCTGTCGTCTGGAACAAAAAACAGACAAAAACTCATAAGGCTTAGATCACGCTGAACTTAAACGCGGATTTGCATTGTCTTCTGCCGTAATTATGCTAATTAAGTCGAGAAAACAAAGTTGGAAACCTACTTCATCTGCACAAAAAAGTACCTAATACCTTTTAACAGAGTGCAATAGAAAAAAAAACTGCACCAGGGAAGAGTAAAAACACAAAAATGGGTTTAAAAAACAAAGACAACAAAAAACCAAAGCTGTGAACAGAAAGATAAGACAGGGGCACTGTGTCTTGTGCTCCTCTTTAGAAAAACTGTATTCCTCCAAAGGGGAAAGAACTCCTGACTTGAATTTTACACCACTGTTCATTTGCTGCTGGGTTACAAGGGTGCATGCCTTTGTCTGAACCTGTGCATAAATGCATAAACTCATCAGAGCAGAGCGTCTCCTACTGTTCAGTTATTGAGGGGATGCTTTGAAAGCCTTTGCACCTTCTTTGTGCACTGGGATGAAAAGAGAGCTACTGGAAGCACTCTTTTGATGCTGTCTATAAATGTTTGTGGGAATAATCATTTGTGTATGTCTGCGCTGGTGGGTGTATCACTTGTCTATCAAGTTGCATTTGCTCATGTTCAAACAGCACCTAAGGTCAAAGCAGACAACTGACATGTTGGAGAAGGGAATGGACAAAGGTGAGTTACTTTGGATATCTGATGTTACTTTGAATATCTGATGTATTTGTACATTTGTAAGAATTCACTCACATTGTTGTGCATGACCATTAAGTATAAGTACGTCCATGTAAAGAGTATGCATATTTGATGCACATAAATAATATCCTTTTCCTTACACACCCTTAACAGAAACACATGCAGTGTGCTTGAACCTACTCTTCTTTTGGTTTCCTGTCAGTGTGTGTTAAGATTGTGTATCAGGTCATGTAAACAATCACTCCAGATCAGTGTCAGGGCCACACACAGAAGCCGTAGTACGATCCCAGAGTGACTTCAACAAATACAAACAAACAAGACAAGATCAGGAAAATAACACTAAATACTTTCTTAATTGTAATCAAAACAGTCTTAATTGTAATCACAACGGTCTTTTTAATCATTACACAACTGTCACACAACACTCACTGCACTGTTGTGATTTGGACAAACATACAACAAGCTACACACACACACATACACACACTGTCGTCAGTGCTATAGCATTTGCTAACTGTTCTCTGCACGCCCAGGCGCATTTCCATATGCAAGTATTGCATAATGTAATCTGACAACACAACAGAAAGTGCTAGGAAATCAAAATCTTGCCTTTTTCGCAAAACAAACCCTCAATATAACCACTAAAATGGGATTTACAGATGGGGATTAGGAATATGCTCTTTTTTTTGCAAAAAAGAAAAAGTCTATGGAGTAAAGCCTTGTTAGATTTTCTGTGGCTGTCTCTGTTTTGAACAACACTCGCAATTAAGTGCCTTCAGGTAATGAGGGTTGAAATGTGACTCATCCTGTAGGTATCCTTACATGGACCAACATTATCATTAAGGCCTACACAGGCAGAAAGCTCTTTAGTTATGACTAATCCACACCCATTAAAAATAAACTCAAATCACTGACTCCAATTCACTGCATAAAAACATTCTCAATATTTATTTGCTTATCCATTTTTGGATTTGTTTGTGCCTGCTTCAATATTTGTACATGGGCCTACAATTATGTCTAATTTATTCAATCAAACGAACAAGTGGCTCCCTGTTTTGGATATTCTAATTTGCAGCGACAAACAGTGTCCTTGCAACTTGGCGGCATGCTCTCTAAGTAACCACACAAGAAGCATTTCGGTAGATTACATAAACCCTATGTTCTCCCTGGACCCTGAAGGCATAATTGTACGTCCACAATAGTTTACCAATTGTGCTAAATATAAAGTGCTCTTACATCTTCTCAGTATATTTTGTTTGCAATTACTCAACGCTCTCTCTCTCTCTCTTTCTGCTTCTCTTTATAAATTTGAAGATTGCTGGCAACAGGTGAGCCTTTTTGTTGCCTTGGTAACAGGGACCTAGTGCTGGCATCTCTTTGGTGTTATAGGAGTGTATTTGGCCTTTGCAGCAAAAGTGTATGACAGATGACTATACCATACGTGTGTGTACTAGAAGATCCATTAGGTATAGGTTTGTCATTGTAGAATTTTAATATTTATAGTATTGAAAATGTATAATGATTGTGAAAAAGAAGAGAACAGGCAGCGAGGCACATAATAAGAAAAAAATATATAGCTAAAATTACCATAAATAGTGGACTCTGGCATATCAAAATCTAATCAAAATCTCAAATCCGACATGACAACAAATAAAAGTTTTATAAGTATTGTTCCCAGAGTTTTAAAGATCTTTAATTCATCTAATCAATAAAGTTGTACTGCTTTATCTGTCTGTAATAAGAGAGTGGTTCTTACCTGGGTGTCCAAGATGATTCAAAACAAAGCATAGACCATCACCACTCAGTCTATTTACATCAAAAGGAGCAACCTGTCATTGTTAATATCCAGGGAATTGTCTGACTGTAATTGTGACACAACAGCTTTAACACATACTGCATATGCCTCCCTTTCCTTGGAAAACTGGTAACACACACACACA
>JAVQKG010168662.1:0-13216 GCA_036025885.1 Hypseleotris bucephala
ACAATACGCTTGGGTCTGCCTGGTCTGTCCAGCTTCCCCCTCTGCCAGCGGATCCAACTCACCACCAGGTGGTGATCGGTTGACAGCTCAGCCCCTCTCTTCACCCGAGTGTCCAAAACATACGGTCGGAGGTCAGATGATACAACAACAAAGTTCACACACATTTGCATTAAATTAAATTTCTTGTTACTTAGTAGTATTTGCAGACAAGACTTTCCATTGGATTCAGTTATGTCTACAGTGTTGAGAACTACTATACATAATAATAGACATAACAGACACAGACAGTTAATATTGTGTTACTGAATACAAATAATTATTTACATTGACACTTACATCAACCCATGAACGTCTACTTTACTCGAGCTGCTAATGATCTCAATCAGCCTGATGTGCAGTATATTGTCACACAACAATAACAAATTTTTAAAAAGGACTGTAAAGATATACAGAGCACCTCTAAATGTAAGCACATTATTTTCCCTTTAGCATCACTTTTTCATAAATGTATTAGATGCAGGGAGTGTCCACTCAGTTCCCTGGCTCAGTTTTAGCTGGTGGACGAGTGATGTGGTTGTCTGTTTGTGAAGTGTTACGTAGCGCGAGCCACTGACCTAATTCCACAAATCGGCTGTGGCCTAAATCACTGGGACTCTCCGAATAAATGAGAACTGTCCTGAGAGCAGCAAGCCTCAGCTCAGAGGTGTGGATGACACTGTAAAAACTGACACTATATATAGTTTTACATAATCAAATTACTCACAGACTACATTTTGAGAATTCTGGAATTGATGTTAAAAAAAGATTTTTTAAATATAAATTTAAATATTATTAGAAAAGCAATTGTTCTACATGGCCAATAAATAAAAAAAATACCACTATTTGCATTGTCAATCTGATGAGAAGACAAGGAGGTTGTGATAGAGTCTCAGTGCTGTGTGGGACTGACCTTTTTCACTGACACTCTCCATGTCCACGTCCTCACAGCTGGTGTACTCGGGCGTGGAGCCACCCTCTTCCTCTGAACTGCTGATGGACATCTGTCTCTTGTCTCGTTTGCTCTTGTAGGTACGTGGAGGGGGTGGCCGGAGCGACTCTGACTGGTCCGAGCTCTGAGAGTCTTTCCTCAGGAGGTTGTCCCCGCTCTTGTCCCTTTGAGTCCGTGCTGTACCAGGCTCCAGTCGGCCTTTGTTTGGGCCGTACTCTGGGCCGGGCTGGGACCCCGGTCTTACCCCAGCAGAGGGAGCTACCTCTCCCATCCCCACGGTCCTGTCTATAGGAGTCTTACGGTCTGAGTCTCTCCTCATGTCCTTTCCATCATTAGGTCCTAGTCCAACCTCATTAATAGCCAGATCACTGTGTCGTCGCTGGTGCCTCACTTTGGAGACCTTGGCATGCATCCGCATCTCCTGCTCCTCTTTCTGAGGTTTCACTGGGTATCGGGCAAGGTTAGGGTCACTACGATAGCGGTTTTGAAACTCCTCCTCCCGGCGCTGCCGCTCCCTCGGGTCCTCTTCCTCTGGGCGTCTCCGGTGGCTCTCTAAACGTCCCAGGTCGTCTGTCCCGTCTTCATATTCCTGAGAGTGAATCTTCTCTAACCTCCGCCCCTCTCCAGTTCGGCGTTCTCGTTCTCCAGGTCCCACTCGCTCATCCAGAGATGACTGTGATGGTAACTTCCCTGTGGTCCGCCGGCCGCTACCTCGACCAAGGCCTCCTTTACCATTTTGTTCATGGTATGATACTGGTCTGGTCCTATATAATACAAAAATAAAACTTAATAATACTGGAAATGTTTACACAGCTTAACAAATCAATGATAAATGACAATGTTGAATTCATATCTAAGCCTGAAAAAACACAAATCTATTAAAACTAAGATATCTCAAGGATAAACTCTGTGACCTGGTTTTATCCAAGGGATTAAACAATAGAGCCTTAGTCTTAGGGCTTCTTGCATTTTTTTACTTACTTAAATCAAGAACATTGTGTCTAATCCTGATAGAACAGATATGGATATGAAAAGATAATTTTAGGTTGTTACTTTTCCCTGGGTGGTTCACTTTGGGAGCGGGATCCAGGCATGATGTCCACCCCTTTGGCAGGTAAGACCCCAGCAGGTGGCGCCGTCCCGTCCGATGGCCCTATGTTGGCGTTGGTGGGAGGGGCTTGGGACCTGGAGCGGAGCAGCTTCCTGTCCCGCTGGGCCTCACCTCCCACGCTTGGGTCGTTCAAGGCGCCCAGGCTCCCGGGCCGCACCCCTGATCCTGAAAACCATTCTCCTGATTTGGTGAGGATCTCCTGCTGCTTACGACAAAGGTTGCATACCCACATAACCTGCCAGAGACAAAAATGACATAAATATGTGCAAATTGTGATTAAAAACACTCACTGGGGCTGCACAATAGTGTTACTGAGATATTAAGAAATTTTATATATATTGCAAAAACACACACACAAACACACACATAAAACATATGTATTGCAGTCTATGGGAAAAAAGCTTCAATTAAATTATTACCTTTTTGTAATACAATCCTAAATTAGACTGGTTTTAGTTTTGTAGTCTAGTAGATTTTGATTTAGGCCCAGTAAGCCTCCCACCTCCTCATAAATTAATTTTACTTCATGAGGAGGCTTACAGTAAGCCTGTGGTTCATAAAACATTGCCTTATTGTGTATGCCGAAAATACAGGTATTTATAAAGTTAATGCAATATTTAACATGGTAATTGAATATTGCATGTTTTCCAATACTGTGCAGCCCTATCACAGACACACAATCAATAAATACAGCGTTTTACAAAACATTTTAATTTTAATTAATTGTTTTTATATATTTATATTGCGCTTTTCAATGCCACATGGCTTTCTCAAAGCACTACATCTTTTATTATTTATTCACAATCACACCAGTGGTGATGGAAGCGTGGCTTTTCTGGCCTACGGCCCCTCCAACCACCACCAAACACCAATCACACAACCACATTCATTCATAGGCAATTAGGGTCAAGTGTCTTGCCCAGGGACACAACGACAGTGTGCGCTCAGACGGGGACTCGAACCGGCGACCGTGCAGGGTGAGCACCTTATCCACCAACAAAACAACATGCCTGTTACACAAAACCTTTCCGTACACACAACAACATTTTCTATGATGGACAAAATAGTCTTAGTCCTAGTTATTCTTAGGAATCTCTATCAACATCCTGGTATTCCCCCACACGCTTTTCCTGCCTCTGCGATTGCTTCACAATAAAATATTTAGAGCACTCAGACTATGCTGTTTACTATCTAAACCTCTCCATTATCACTGCATACAGCTTGGCAAAGGCTACAGCAAATAGAAAGATAAAAAGTGCCAAGTCATGTTTTGTTGGCACCCTGCCTCCAATGCTAATGCTGTCCAATGGTGACTTTATTGATCTATTTACTTTGCTCAGATTATATGTTAAGAGCAGGGTATAACAAACTGTAATTGATCTGAGGAGCTACTGTAGTCTATATTTGAAATGGCAACAGAAGAGGGTAGAGTAGCCAACAATGTACACAAGAAATACCGTTCATTCCAACACAATACTTACATGAAGCCATGGCCATTACTGTATAGCTCATCCCTTCAACAACGAAATATAATCCAGCAAATTGTTTCTCCAAATCCAAAAATAGAATGGTGGAAGCCATCCTCCACAATGCATTTGAGCACACTATAAAAACAATACTCCTCGTTAGAAAACCCAAAAATGTTATTCCTTGACGCGACTAGTCATCAGTTTAGCAGCGTGCGGTGAGCATAGCACACGCCAAAGCACATTTCATCATTGCCTGAGATTGAATCCTAGTTGGAGCATGTCCACACTAATCTGAAGTAAATCAGCTGGTCAAACGTCCCACAGCTGTCAGCCCGCGCCCGGACACTCTCCCTTTACCTCTATACCTCCGCCCCAGGCCAAAAGATTAGCTTGGCCCTGTAATCCTTTCAGCTCCTCACCATTATTCAACCCATGGTCACATGACAATAGGAACATCTAGTTTATAACTTTAAACCTATAGTCAATAATAAATCCCCTATTCTGCTCCAGCTACACGGTTTAAAGATTACAGCAAAAGGCCTGACCTTACTCAGGTTCATGTGTAATTTATAGCTACACATTTAATAATAATAATGCATTTGTTTTATATAGTGCTTTTCTAGACACTCAAAGACGCTTTACACTGGCATTATTCATTCACTCCACAGTTGCACTGTGCTGGTGTTAAGCTACTTGTGTCGCCACAGCTGCCCTAGGGCAGTCTGACAAAAGCATTCTGCGCCTACAGCCCCTCCAAACAGCACCAAACACAAATCGCATGACCACATCATCAGGAGTGCCCTGCAACCAGAGCAAACACTTACCCACTGCACCACAGGCATACCATTTGGCCTAATAAAAACAGTTTATCACTTCTTCAAATACCCTAGCCTTATTTAGGCGTATTTTAGGTCAAATCCGGCGTAACACAAGGTTCTAAATAAAACACATTTTGTCATAGTTTTTTTCTTCTGTCGCTTATGCATATTGATATGTATTATAATTTATCAGAAAGGCCGACACAACTACACTGGCTTTTCATAGACTTTAAAGGCTTTAATCTAAACATTTAATCCCTGAACAACAGCATCACAGGGCCTATATAAACCAATGCACATCAGTGTACCTCATATCAACACTACAAATCCTATTTTAATGGATGATGTGGATGGATCATGAAGCCAGGAAATATCTATACATTTTAATCTTTATGTATTGTGCCATGTCCTCTGTTCCTGGAGAGACATTGTAGGGAGAAATATAATTAAATGTGTGATTTATATTAAGTAAATGGGCATGTAATTTATCCATGTGTAACGTGAGACCCTCTGTTGAATTGTCCAATAGCTTTTTTTCCGTCCAGAGGTTGCCCACTTTAGTGTCATTTTGTATTTACTGTGGCTCAGTGTAGTCTGCAGTAAAGATGTTTTTAAATTTCTGCATGTGGTCTGATGATATTTGCATTGTGACAAAACACAGTAACAACCTCCATACTAAGTTTAAATCTACAATACAAAGCATGTAAAGATATATATTTTTTTGTTGAAATAGAAAAATATACACAAGTTGAGAAGCACACTAGCATGACAATATAATATATATATATATACTCTAGATATATATAAACTATACCATAATACCAATGCTTAATCCAAAAAAAGTAAGGAACAGTAATATATACATTCTGGGGGCAAACAAAGGCTCTTTTAAGTTAAATAAAAACAACCTCCATGCATAAGGTACAATTTCTCACCAACAAGCTGGTTGGAAAAATAGTGGATTGCATACAAAATTGATGTTAGCTAAATAAAAAAATTGCTACACATCTTCACAATGGCAAAACACAGCTTCATCTTTGAAAACTGTCACTTTTTGCCCTTTTCATGTGATTATTTTGCGAGTCGGAGCTACACATGAGCCCTAATGTATCTGTAGTGTGTGTATTTGTGGGGACTGTTCTCTCCTCTGGCGTGGGCGATCGACTGTGGGCGTGCTGCATGTGGGTGAAAGACAGGAGAATAAGCAGTCATCTCTGTCATGTAATAATGTCAACCTCCTCCTGGCCAAAAAAAATAGAGCTTCACCATGGCAACCACATTGCCAAGAGCAACTAGTTTGAGACTGGGGACAAAGCTTTGAGTGTAGACAATAACAGAGAAACTATATATGGTTATTTTCAGTCACAATGGCATTTAATTGTGACTCCAGCTTAAGGCATTAAGGTCAGTTTGATTTCGGTCTAAAGATTTTCTTTTCAGTGAAAACTGCTTATGTAGGGTGAGCATTTTACAGTGTTTTACAGTGTTTGATTTTCCCATGAGTTATATACCCACACCTCAGCCCTTTACTGAAATGAGTGTCGGAACTCTGGCATCAACACTTTTTACCCAGAAAACTGCCACTCATGACCTATTGGGTCCCCCAACGATCAAGTCTGGGTCCTCTTTTGTTCAATCTTTACATGATCCCTTTAGGCCAGCAAATACGCAGCAATAATGCACGTAGCCTACCACAACAATACAGAAGACACACAGGTCTATACATCTCTCATCAGGTAATTATAGGCCAGTGGATTCACTCTGTCATTGCATTGAACAGATCACTGCACGGATGCAAAACAACTTTGTCTTTAAATTATTTGAACAAATTAATCCATTACCTTTGATGGAATGTAATGATGAGCTAGCTTGTCATGTCTGTTGGTTTCCTCTCGGAACTCCAGTTACCCCAATCATGCACAATAGCCTAATCCTCCAGCAAGATACATCCTGACCAAGATCTGGAGAGGTGTCCCTGGGTGCTGCACTGTGGTTACCCATTGCTCCTTACAGGTTGCCGCAGTAGCTTTGAAGGATAGGTCAAATGCATAGGACAAATTTTCCTTTACCTTGAACTTACAAGCAGAAAAATTGGTCCACCTAAAAGTGACCAGTGTGCCTCTTTTTGATCATTTAATCTTTGCGGCCATCTCCTCAACCAATCCTTTCCATTTGGACTTTGTTGCCCTCTGGTTAAGCTGACACACATGGCTGCCTTGACAAATGAAGACACCACATACCTGCCACACACACTTCTCCCTCTCTGTCTGTGCACTGAAAAAACGGTGGACATATTGTATCTCTAAGTGCTAAAGCTCTGCCAACATCTAAACAGCTATCATTTGTTTCAATTGTGTGAATATCATAGTGTAGTAGGCAATTGGACAGAATGACATATAAGGCGACAATGGATGTAAAATGCAGTGCATGGGATTACAGACAACCACAAAAGACATAATGCCTAATTTGTTCTAATAAAGTACTAGATGCCACTACTACAAGCTAGGCCAAGTGAATTCAGGACTAGAGGAGGCTTACATGGTTTATGTGTTCAAAACCACTCTCCCCAAGGTTACATTTAAAAAGGATATTGGTCTATTTGTTATCAGAATTAATTCTAGGTATTTATGTATCCTCTTCCATCTATTATCTACCTTATCACAACAACTATGGAGCTTAGATTGAGAATGGCAAGAGACATATAGTCTATGCAACGCATCTGCCTCCTGTAACAGATGTGCAAAGTATTTCCTGTTTGAAGACACATATAGTAAAAGTTAACCATTCAATTTTACTGTCATTTAATTTAGAGTAATTTAGAGGCACCAACACATGCTTGTCTTCTGATGGTGGGAGGAAGCAGTTCTGTACGTAAATACCAACTTCAAATGAGATTGCGACTCGGCTGGCCAAGTAACTGAACCGACAACCTCCTTGCTGAGTGGCAGGAGAGATTACAATTGTCACCTTGTTCCTCATGCTTAAAACAACTTTTAATGTATTAATACAGTTCATTAAAGTGCTGTTTAAATAGTCCATAGTATATATCTAGCTTAATGTATGTATATGATCTGTTTATTACAGGAAATGCTGCTAATAATAATAATAACATAATCTTGCATCCATCTTTAGTACACACACATATAGAAATATAGTCTATACATTACATTACATTAAGCAAATGCAGCACAAAGATTAGCAGCTGAACATGTTGGTATAAGCTCCCGCCTGTTTCTAACCAGCAGGTCCCTATTAATAGACAAACACAGGCTTTATATGTGAAGACAGTGATTGTCAAGTCTTCAGTGGCTGGGTGTAAAGCTATTGTTTTCTTGCCCAGATTGTGTGTAAAACAGCATGTTGGTGAGGAGGAGGGGGACAGACAGAAATAGGCAGCCTGAGAAGGGAGTGAGGTTAGTCACTAGATGAGAAACATGCGCTGCACTGCATTCTCCCTGCGCCTAAAAACTGCACTGTCAGCTGTGTGTATATGGCTGATCATGGGGACATATGGTTAGGATCTATCTATTTGTACAGTGGAACTTAGGCTGGACAATTTATCAAAATACAGTAACCCTAATAGATTATCATGGCCATTACAGTTTATAGCCTACAGAAAATATGGATCCTGCAAGAGTAAGAAGTTCAGTTAATGTGTATAACAAGGCCATACCTACACTCATTCTCATTCACTCTTAACTAAATAGGCATTTTCATCCACAGAAACATTGTTTTATTGATATTATATCTTTTTCAAACCATTATCTGTCAACACTGTAATGATCAATAGGCCTACCTAATAAAGTGAAGTGAGTAGGTGTGTATTGCATTATATGTTAATGTTAATAAATTAATCCTCCAGAGTCACAAGATTTAGTTGTAAGGCTGATTTTAAAAACTCTGCTATTGTGAATAGGCTAAAAATATGAACGATTTGATGCTTATCTTTGTGATGAGTTGAAGCCAGAGCCTGCCTGTTCTCCACTGGGAGGCACTGCTCTACACAGAGAGCCATCTGGAGCTCACATTAAACACACATTAACACAAACACACAGCCACTGGCACAAGCTATAGCACCAGCAATAGCAACACAACTCAACAATAAAAAATACAACCACCACACTTCCTCAGTACATCCTTAAATGATTTTGTCAACTCTCGCCACTCATTGTCTTCTTTTAAAAAATGTGTCTGTCTTGGAAAGCCATGCAAGCACTTTCTAGATCTTTGTAGGAGCCTTGTGATACATTTAATTTTAGTTACAATATTTTAACACTATGTTGGAAAAGGCATTAAATCACTATTACAGTAATAAGCCTGATTATTAGGAATTAATTGTTACTTGGCAATCAATGGTCTTGATTTAAAACCAATAAATAATGAACACTTTTATGTACACTGAGAAGCCTGGATAAAACAAATTCCCTCTAAATTGAAGTAGTAAGACAATTTACATATGAATGGCAAAGGGGGGGGGGGGGACTTATACGGACAGCCAACTGCCTTACAAGAGAAAATAGCATAATTGCCAAGGAAGCCATTGTCTGTATATTTATGTTGTCAAAATTACACTTATAATTACACACACAGAATAAGGACAAATCTCTTGCAGTGGCTAAGATGTAATCCAGAGGTTTTTTTTAAATAAGAAATTTGTTTGTTTTTTTAAATCAAAATGTCTAAGACAGACTAAGTATGCTTATTGTCAAAGTAATATTTTTACTTTAGTCCCTCCTCTGGCCTCTACAGCTACATCAAATCAGAGTTTGTGGAATAGAATCTGGACCAACAGTATTTGAGTTTTTGAGTGGTTTAGTAGCCCACACAAACTCTGACTGAATGTAGCTGTAGAGCCCTTTGGAAGGAAAAAAGGAAAACTCAGGCAAGCATTTTCAAAATCGTTTAAATAGTTTCTTATAATAGGAAGCCTCCAGACTACAACTTAAAGAAAAAGTGGACATATACTGTAGTAAGTAAAACATAGAACTGGGCCCCTCCCATCTCCATATAGTCAGGCAGGACTGCAATGAACACAAACATAGCTGCAGCACATAGATGAAATAGTATTTTTATTATTACCTCCACCAAGGACAAAAACATTACTTGTTTTTGGTAGCGTCCGCCTGTAAGCAACTTTACTCAAAAACTACAGCATGGATTTGGATGAAATTTCCAGGGAAGGTCAGGATTTGTATGAAGAACAATTAATTTAATTTTAGGAGTGATCTGAATCATTGTCTGGATGCTTAGTAAATGTGCAATAAAACCATGAACCCTATATGGAGAGGGGTGTGGGTGGTGGAGGAGGTCACATGCCCCCTTCACAACAGCATGTGTACAGAATTATAGAAAAATGACTCATGCTGACTTTGCCTGCCATTTACTTTGAGGGTAAGTTCATTCTCAGAAGTACAGCACTTACAAAACAGACACTAAGAATAGGTACAAAAAAGATACTGCATATTTCTGTGAATGAACATAGGCCCGATAGTGTACAGTGGTGAGGAGACAGTACTTTAAAAATAGAAAAGTGAGACCCATGCAGCAAATCCATCAGCAGCAGCAGCAAGTCTTACCCTGTCCTTCACTATGAGACACTTTGCAAAAGGAGGAGACAGACAATGAACACAGAGTTAGTCAAGGATCCAATATTGCTGTATAGAGAGGAGACAGACCTTATCTAGGAGATAATAAGGTTACAAATCTGAAAAAAATTAAATAGAAATAATCCTTACAATTTGTATATGTTGCTTAGTGCCTTTTTCTCAAAGAGTTTTTTAGCAGATTGTGATGTAAAAAATATAGTTTCAGTATTGGTATTCTTGTGTTGGTATAGGTCACCGCAAAAAAAGTGCGTCACGGTAGCACGATTTTTCCCAATTTTGCAGATTAGCTGTTTGTCAACTTCATATTATACTATACAATCTTTTATCGTCATATTGCACACCCCTAGTGGGTCACTCACCAACCAGAAGGATGCCAGTTGCCCGGTTTATACTGTCATTGTGCCCATGTGTTAGTGTGATAGTAGTGTGTTAAATGATGGTGGTCATAGAGGCTGTTGGTGTGCTGTTGCAGCCACATCTGTCAGTCCTACCCAGAATGGTTCACTTTTAATAATTACCTCTGCCTATAATGTTTATGTTTTTGGTAGCATTGCTTGCATGTGTGTGTACATGTCTGTCAGCAACTACACAAAAAAACACTGTACGGATTTGGATGAAAATTTCAGGGAATTTTAGGAATGGCACAAGGAAGAAGTGATTTTGGGACTAATCCAGATCACCGACTACACCGAGGAATATTAAATGGCACTTTCTCTTGTCTCTGCTGGCCCTCTGCTGAGAGAGTGCCTCTGCTTTCTATTTCTTTTTTAATTTCAGATTTGCAGCCCTAGTGGTCTCTCCTAGAAGAGGTGTGATTGTGCTATGCTGACAGGTGACTCTGTCTGAAACAGTACAGAGCACCTGAATTTAACAAACACTGTATGAACTACCAGGGCCCCCTCACTTCAGTCAAATTACTAAAATCTATAAGTGGATTTGCACACACTGGCTCTGCTCCAATCCAACAGGTCGCTCTCTCGCCTTCAACAATCTTTAGAGATTATAATTGGCCTATGTGGAAATATATAAAATAAAAAACCAAAGGACACAAGACCTACAGCTCCATGTTTGAACACACAGTAGCCAGTTGTTGCACTTTCACTCGGAAAAAACACCACAACACAGCACAGGGAAAACACAAAAAGATGCTAACCACTTTGTCCTCCTTTGTGGCATGCAGTCCAGGAAGCAGTTAGAAAAGTGAAGAAGTGGTGCGGGGAGAGGGATGGTGGGAGATGCAGATGCAGGGGTAACAGGTGGTAAAATATAGGAAAACACAGGTGAAAAAAAGAGATGCAATACATTTGGTTAATTACATTGAGACTTATATCACAGACTTAGTTAGTGAGGGAGTGTATGCAGCAAAGAGGACAGTAGCATGATGCAGCCAGTGGCATACAGAAACAGAGTGATGACCTCATCAGCATTTTTCAGAGCAAAATGTGAACAACACATGGATGTATTATTTTAGAGGATAAAGGATTTCAAGATACCGCTGTTTCTTTCAGTTTATTTTGCCTAATTGCGCATGGTTTTTATGGAGCTCAACATTTTTGCATCATGGTGGTCACCATTTTTGTTTTTTGGAGCCAACATGCTAAGTTGTGCCAACCAGAATGCCTTGCGCGAGGATCTAGGCAGGGGCACCAAGGCCCTTGAGCCCCCACCGGGCCTCATGGTCAGTTCTGACCAATCAGCGCAAGGGCCCTAAATGATAAAAGCCTTATCCTGGTTTTAAAATAGATCCATGGGAAAATATTATAATGATGAGCACAAACTCATGATAAAGCAATACCAAAGTTAACCTAACATATTGTATAATGTGTACTGCCACTGCTTTTGTTGCAATATTTAGTGTGCAGGTTTATATTTAAAATCTGAGGAAAATAAATATTGCCAAATACAATTTTCTAAAATAAGCAATTGTTGCATTTTAAAAATGTTTTTGTAACTGATTGGTCACATGACTCGTGAACATTTATTAAATGAGGAGGAAAATATGACAAAGGTAAGTTAAGTCTGCTTGCACAGAGAAAGAGCAAAAAAAAAAGACGTAAAACATGCGTGAATACAGCAACTATGATGAATGATAACTAACATGCAGGAGATGTAGAATTGTACGGGTATGGTGGATAAGATATACATTTGGATAACTCTCTTTTCACTTATTTTTGCAATTTGATATACAGTAAGCCGAGGCATTTCACTTCACCAGTTCATGAATTTCAGCGACTGTGTGTGGCTTCTTTAACAAAACCATTTGAACTATTTGAATAAACATTACAATCGATTTGACTTCCGTCACTTACACTACAGCAAAGTTTATTAGAACTATTATGTTTATTTATTTTGAATTTAACTTTTTATTTTACAATGGTATCTGTTTAATTCACGGATTTCTACCAAGAGAAGCTCAATTTAATTTGCGCGTGTGAGCTGTGCGTACACTTTGTCACAGTTTGAGTCCAAAATGATCTGAAGGCGCATATCCTGAACAGATTGGGCAGCAGCAGGGCGACGGTGGAGGGCCATGATCAGGTATAAGAGACTGTGTGGAGGGGTCTGGAGGAGAGCCAGAGCAAACAGGCTCAGGCTTAAAATAACACAAACACACTGGGTTTATGGACAGGTGCCATATCTGAGCCCAGAGCAGTCAGGGGAAAATTCCCTTAGTTCTGCACAGTAAAGATGTAACAAGATAGTGAGCAGTGAATGTGGTCTAAGGTGGGACAACTGAGTGTTTGGGATCGTTGGAAACTCAAGTGAACAGCGCTGGCTAAGAATGTTTGCGTTGTGTCACTTGGTAACACATTCTACCTTTCCTTTGTATGATTATGTGAGTGTGTGTTTGAGGTTTGCGTTTGGTAGTAAGAGAGGTCACATGTGACATGGCTGCTATGTCATTGTCAGTCTGCCCCAGGGCGGTTAAGGCTCCAGAGGTACTACTTTTATCAGTACTGTGAAGTAAATAAAAAATCAAAGCAACTGTAAAATTATTTGAGTGCTTAGAAGAAGCCTGTTAAACTAAATGTCAATGATTGATTTAGGTGTATAATCGAAATATTTTTCACTCTCATTTTGTGTTTTACTGATGTGGTTAAAATTCCAAGGTCAAAATCATGTCATGTTTACAAGTTAAAGTGTATTTTGTATTTCCACTTTCCCTGTCCACTGAGTTTTGTTGAGTCAGTGCAAATCATCATAAAGTTAAACTACATAATACA
>JAVQKG010168702.1:0-19573 GCA_036025885.1 Hypseleotris bucephala
GACACGGGGAGAAACATGCAAACTCCACACAGAAAGGCCATGGTGCCCGGTCCGGGACTCGAACCCAGGACCTTCTTGCTGTGAGGCGACAGTGCTAACCACTGCACCACCGTGCCGCCTAGTATCTGCTCTCAACACTAAAATCATTAATGGTATCAGAGCTCTAATGACTTCTGGACATATGTTTTAAAGGCATTTAACAGTAGCTGACACAGCAGTGTGTCTATCAGTGCTGAGTAAATGGAGGAAGGATTGTGAATTCTCAGAATGCCAAAAGCAGAGATAAACAGAGGCAGAGCAAGCTGTCAGGAGCACTCATGAGTACATTTATCACAGGAAAACAAATCACACTGCTGGCTAAAATACATAGAAGGCTTTCATATTAAGAAGATAATATGCACTTCTGTATATTTCTGGCTGGGTATAATGAATTTTAATGTTTATCAAGTTAAATTGAATGAGTAATTCAGCCACCAAGGGTCACACAGTGTACCCTTTTGTTTTCTCTCAAGTTCCATGCTTGAATAAATGGATGGAAAGAACATATCGCAAACCAAATCAATATAAAACAACCCATGTTTTGAAAGGTTAGATGATTTGTGACCCAAAAGGAAAGCAGATTTTGTTCTTCAACTGTTATATCAGTGAATACCTGATTTTGTGTATATGGTTGTAACATGAGTGCACATTGTCTATTGAACATACCTGACCTACACTGACATGATGGAGCACACAGCGATACTGTGGCTTGCTCCCACTGAAAGCTATTGTTTACTATTAGTGATGTCACAAGCACCACTTTCCGGGAGGGCCTCTGGGGGGTGAGGGCCGGTTGGGTTGAGTAAAAAAAACGTGGAGATCAGCAGAACTCAGTGACAAAGCGCTAACAGCACACTAAATTGACCCAGCGGCTGGCGACCCAACCCCATGACTGCTGCTGGACTGCTGCATACTCCGCTACTGAAAACAAAACACACACTACAACACACACAGAAAGGAAAAGCAGCTAATGGCAGTGAATTACACACTGACTTAGTGGAAACGCACTGCTTCAATCAATAAAGCCATTATGATGAACCTGCGTGGTGGAAAAATGGCTTCAAAACTGCGTCAAACCTTAATAATGACGGCTGTTATTTACTATGAACTAGATGCAGCAAAGAGCTAACGGTTCTTTGCAAAAAAAAAAGGGCCTTAGTGAAATACTTTCCGGAGCACAATTAGGAAACTGAATTATTTACAAATGTAGAAGAGCACAATTGTGTGAATCTGGTGTAATATGAAAATAGTGGTGAGTTGATAAACTACATGTGATAAAGTATGTTTTTAATGCCATTAAAAGAGTATTAGGTATTTAGAAAGGACCTGGGTCTTAGGCTAAGACTGTGTGTTTAAGGGGTAGGCCAAAACATTTGTTGTGCTAATAGTAACCTAAAAAAACATAATAAAATGTACTACTATGGCAGCTGGTGCCATCCATTGCTGCCACTATTGCAATGGGGGAGGGGGGTAATGTAAAATGGGGCTGGACTGAAGCCTTTAGCTTAAATCCTAGCCAAAAGGATAGTTGATTTTCCAGACTGTACCAGAAATGTTCATCTGCTCTTTTGATTTATAATGATAAATGTTTTCTGACAGAGAGGTGTATAGTGTGCATCTGAATTAGAAAAAGAAACTATAATTTATTCATTCTGTAATTTTAAATGCTAAAGTTGTAGAATCACATGTAGAAACATCATCCCTAAATGTGTCTTCTCCAGGCTACATCACATGATTCAGCTGCCTGCTCATAGCAACACCGTTCTTTGAGTTGGATGCCAAGATAAGGTGATTACTTGACTGATTTACGGTTTAGTCTAAATCCAAGATTGTTTTAATAGGTGTAATTGAAGGTTAGTGTTATAGGATTAGGACTAATAGTGATGTTGAAATGTGTCTTGGGATCACAGATGACTGTTGCATGCCACCCAAACAGAATCAGACCTTCACAATCCTTAGAAAATTACTACTTTACTGCCTGCTCTCGCTGACATCAGGACTGTTCCTATGCACATCTGATGTCCCTACAGGCTAATTACATTGTATAACACAGTTATTACCAGACACATTCGAACAACACAGTGCTTTACTAGCTTCACGTTAATATGTTCTCATTGGACAGCATATCACATTGTCATCATAACTAGATCAAGGCACACAGTTGCAAAATGTTGTGTTGGTGTTCCACAGACATGTGCATGTAATGTGGAGCCGTGTTTGATAATACTGGTTTGAAAACTGGTTTATACATTACCTGTCAGTGAAGCTGGACTGTGTGTCACTCATTGGGCTTCCGGTTCTAGATTTGCTGCAAATTATATCCGATTAACATTTTCCAAGTGTGATGAGGCGATTTTTAGTGCGTCCTTCTGTTGCATCCGTTAAGAGCCAAGATATTTATTAACAGTGTCAAGCACAAATTCACTGCGGTACACCGTTGTACTATTACAAGGCACGTCCAGATACCTGAAGCAAAAATACTGAGTATATGCAGTCTGCCAAGCAATATGATGGACAAAAAAACTAATAGCAGCTCGGTGAACACGTTCTCACAGTGATATGGGCCTATGTTGTATTAGCAGTTTAGTCACCAAAGATATGATGGCCCGGTTTTGCACAAAATAGCCAAAGGAATAAATTGCCGTGCATCTATACAGTCCTTGTACGAATCCGTTGTATACAGGTCCCAGTTCTCATCGATATACTGTAAACAATCAATATTCCCATGTAACACACACCTTAGCCGTGCTGTAAACTCCGTCGGCCACTAGCACAGCTCGGCTCAGTGGCCTCGGATCCTAAACGATGTCTCAAGATGCTGAAAATTCCTGTAGTCCGGATCGGTATTCCCTGTTTCCAGCAATGCCTGCCTGTGGCCGTGGGGACGACTCTCCCCTGACCATGAGAATCGTATTAAAGTCGTGCAACAAATCAACATCTACGAATAATGTGCCCGCGGAAGATGTTAAATTAGAAAAAGGCAGTTGAATAAAAGAAAAATGGCTTTTAGTAACTATTTTTGTCACCGCGGACTAGCTGGCGTTGAATCAGACCAGCAGCAGCTAACAAAACAGATGAGCTCTTTCAGCAAAAACTTTGCTTCGTGTGCTCTTGTTTCGAGTGCAAACTAAGCAAACTCGCATTCACAACAAAGAGCCAGCCAACAACCGAAAAAATATATACAACATCGCATCACTGTTTGCTGGCTTCTACTTAACCGCTACGTTATGTTCTTCAAAAAGTCTCCTTGAGAAAACAAATCCACTGGAGTGTGTTAGCTCAGCGCAGCGCTCCTTGACTCCATGTTTCCATCCAGAAGTGCTCTTTCTCGGTACAATTCCCGTGGATGGAAAGCAGGCTAGCCGTGTCCAGCTAACGGGACAAAAAGTAACGTACAGACGTCCGTAAACACAAAACAAGATACAATTGTGCTAAAAACATATAGAGAACACAAAACAGCGTTTTTTCCAAAGCAGTACACTATTTTAGTAAGTGAATAACTTGCGGAGACGTACCAAAACCCCGTTTTCTACCGCTAGCAACGCCCTAGCCAGCTAGCTGTAGGATCCAACAGCGCTTCCCACTGACCACTTCCGCCGGGAGTTGGGATAAAACTTCTGTTTTTGCCTCAGGCAGCGCTCTGATGAGAATGTATAAAGTATGAAAAGTATAAAGTTGTACTTTTGTACTCAAGAACTTTTCTTGTTATGTAGCTGACATGTATTTGGAAGTTTCATATATTACATTTTTCGATATTTTATTATCTGTCCTCTAGAGAGAGAAAAAGTGTCACTTACGAAAAAACACATTGTTCGGCCTAAACTTGCTGGTCCTGATAGAAATACCATTAACCAGGTATAATTAAATGGATGTGAGTTGCAACCATTAAGTTAGGTTGCAACACTTTTCTTATGGAATAATAATAGCATAATAATAATAATAATATCTACTTACACTAAGTTACAAATAATCAGCCCACATACAGTCATACATAGTTGTAAAATAATGAGGGGCTTTCATAGGCATTTTTGACAACATAAAATGCTTAATAACTGAGAAATGTACCATTATTTGAAACGTTATTGTTTAAATCTAGCTTTACCAAGCTACACATTGTTACAATGACACCACCATGTGGACAAATTGAGTCAGTTCAACTGCCATGAACATAACAGATCATCACACATTTTAGGATGCATGATGTTGAATGACACAATTGTATATAAATAAGATTTAAGTCCAACAACACTTTGAATTAAATGTAGACCTAGTCATATGTAAATTTATTACAGTAATAAATTCTACTATGAGTTATCATGAACAAAACAATATTATATATAAAATATGTGAAAAAGGAAACTAACTTTCAAGCAGTCCTTGTATTAATAATTTTTAATGTCTATAATAGAACAAGCAAAAAACTAACTGTTATATTACCTTTTCCTGTTGTTTTTAGACTAACAGGACTGAAACTATCCTAGTGCTTACTTTTTCTCAATATAGCTTTGGGACAAGTAATTAAAGAGGGTAACAATCTTTTTTTCATTTACCATACAAACACACACAAAAAAAGTATTTTCTGCTGTAATAAAAAGAAGCAAATAAGTAAAAAATAATTATTTTGAGACCATATGTGTTTTAGCAAAATGCACAAAAAACATAAAATAAACAAACAGCATTTTGCTGCTTAATTAATATATTACAATAATTAGAAAATGTAGTACAACAAAAGAAATGTCATCCAATTTCCCTGAGTATAGTTTCACATTGAAAGTTTAAGTATATCACAATTATATAGCCTTTCTATCTATTTCTCAAAAAGCTAAGAGAACAGAAACAAGAAAAGCTAGAGTTTACATGGACCTAATCTAATAGAAAGTGTCAAGTGTAAAAAATATTTCAATAAATAATCTAATTATTAGCTTGTAAAATTAAAAAACTGTTAGGAATAAAAATGTAATTTGAAAATCCTATAATTCTTTACTTTACATTTATTTATTTTTATCATAAATACCATTTTGAACCAATTCCTTTTGCTGTTTGTGCCAGTTGTTGCTCTTCCTTATGGCAAATCGAACAATGTCCACCATGAACACCCAGGACAGAGCATACATGGCCACGCCTCCACACTTAATAAAGAATCTGGGCCTTGGGGAGATCAGTTCACAGTACAGCATTGTGCCTCCTACAAAGATTCGCATCACAACAAACAGCAGAACAAACAGTAAGTCTACAATGTCCCCGAGCAGGGTCCCATAATGTCCTGTCTGTTTGAGGAACCAGCGTGTCTGGAGCAGAGGGTTGGTGATTTCACTGCCAAAAAGTACTGCACAAGACTCAATACCAGACTCTCCCAACCACAAGGTCAACAGGATTCCCAGGATGCTCATAGTGTGATGAGCCAGCATAACAGGTCCTTCTGTGCGGAAGTAGACACACCAGGCCATATCAAAAATAAAGTAACCCAAGCTAAACACTAGGGCACTTATCTGAAGCGGTGTGTTCAATGTACCTGTGAAACACAGAGGAGAAGACTACACGGGATGAGAAAATTCTGAAAAAAAAACAATACTGTTAAAAGTTCCTAATTATATGTAAAATTGTCAGGCTGTGTAAATGTAAATCTGGTATAATTTTACATGATATAATTTATGCCTGAAATAGGCCAAAACATTTTTGAAACTGTAGTTTAAAACAATAACTGAAAAGACTCCTACCTGGATGGTCAAATGGCCAAGGTCCATCCACGTAGCCTATGTATGTTGTAATACATACTGCTAGGATGCCATGTAACAGTGTTACAAGACGACAGTTCCATTCATAGCTCCGTAAACTGTTGAGCTTACATAGGGTAAAGTAGAGAGCCACCCAGCCACACAGGCAAACAAATGCAGATGCCACAATCACTTCCATCATCTCTTCTAAAGGAAATTAAATAGAAAACAAACTTACAGACCATTAAACTAATAATAAGTCTAAAATTACAAATCTTTTTCATAGTATCACTTACAGTAGGAAAAGACAAGAGTGCTGTCCACGAAGACATGAACTGTACAGTCCTTTGTAAGCAAACAATTAGTCTTTGCTTCAGTTATAATAGCACTATGGTTGTCCAGCTGTGGTGGGGTGAGGAGGACGTCTCTTCGGCTGTGACGTCCCAGAAAGCCCACTGCCAGAAACAGAACCAATGTCTCTCTGAGTGTGCATGCATGGTTTTAGATGACAACTTCATAAATATAAAGCACTTACCTAAATAGATCAGCAAGGTCAGTTCCAGAAAGAAGATATAATTCATGTTATTGTAGATGAACAACACTTTGGTTGCAGAAAGTATGTAACAGCTACTCAAATGTTATCGTTACAATTCTGAATTAAATCAGTGTGCTATTTAGTTTGTGTAACAGGTGTAGTAGTCATCAGCAACGCGAACACCAGCCTATAGGCTTGTGAGTACATCAGGCTAACTATTCAGTTAGCTGTATCAGCTGGCAAGCTAGGGACAAGCTCACAGACAACAGGCTAATTTTCTAAACATTTATAATCTATTCACCTCACAGTTACCTTGGTAGAGAACACGTTTATGTATGCATGTCTTGATTTAATGTCCGTTTTAAAATCCGTTAAAGCGCCATAGCAGCCGCTTTGTTTGGAGATGCACTGGGTCTATTTGTTGTCTTCATGGGAGATTTCCTCCTCAGCAGCATCACACTGTACATTTCGTAGCCATTCCCAAAGCTCCGACGAAATTGCAATTAAAAGGTTTGGCTGTTACAGTAAATAAAATTACAAACCCGCATCAAACCTATGCATGTTTCTATGGTTTACATCCCATGCGTGTATTAGTGATGCCTTTCTCAAGTAGCGCCCCCGTGCGGTTGACTGGATATTAATAACGTATTAGGGTAGTACAATTCTGTTTCAGTACTAACCTCACACTAGTATCTAATTGTGAATGTCAGTGTTGCCAGTATGCGGTATGTAACAATAACAATTTGATGCCTAGGGAGGAGAATCTATGTAATTGAAATAAACAACTGTGCAGTGCAAAGAAAGCCTTTATTGATTAATGTAAAACTCTTTTAACCTTTGAATTGTACATTACCTTCAACTCATCATGGCTTTCAAATACAATTATATAAAAATATGTTAAAGTCTTCTACAATACAAAGACATGAATGGAAATGTTAAGGCACTTGCTTTTCAAATGAAAGGTTTCATTTGGTATTTACAAATATTAAAAGACTAATTGTAATAAACATGGAAGTAAGGCATGAGCATAGATGTAAGGAAAAATATTTCTGTTGACAAGTTTGGTCCCACACAAGTTTCAAAAGTGTGCACTGACATGCACAAAAGTAGATAAATAAACAGACAAGAGGGGTTTGGAAGACAAACAGCAGACCATTTATGCTCCAGCCACATGATGGCAGTAGAGGTAATTGAAAAGGCCACTCTGTTAGAAGGCCCATGTTAAAACTTTATAAAAAAAAAAAAAAAAATTATTTTGACTCCTTTATGTAAGCCTTTGGTTTACTTGACAGTGTTTGTTGACTCTGTCTTTGTTAAACTGTTGGTAATGAGTTTATTTCTAGTTAGAAACAATACAGCATGACATGAACTTTCAAATAGTATTTATAATTTACTGAATGCCCTTTTTTATGCTGTTAAGTTGAATGTTATAAGCCATTTTTAGACCAACTGACCATGAGATTTCTTTAATCTAAAAATACAAAACAGTCCTCCTTAATTTCATTCTGGGATAAAAATAAATAAAAACTGAATTGGAAATGGAAAGCCACCTTCGAATATATTTTTATAAGAAATTGATCTGCCATCCATATTTCCTTCATTAAGATGGAAGATAGCTTTTCAGTGAGTCCTTGTTCAGTGGCATCTTCTGTTCCTCTGCTCTCAGAAAATCACTGCATAATGTCAACTGTATGGGTATATACCTTTATCAATATATTCAAATAAAGTCACAGCTTAATACAGCGTTCTCTGGCATTTCTATTCTGAGATGTAACTCACAGCTCATGTAATAGACAGCATTTGGACCGTCACTTTTCCACTGTTTTTCCAACTGCTCAACAGCTCTCTACTCCCAACCAGAGACCGCTTCAGTATATCACATTAACCTCTTTCAAGTGACTCTGTGTGTTTTACATGGTACAGTAAGCGTAGAGAAGCACAGGCCTGACTGGGATAGACAATTATCTCACAGTCCAGTAGAAATGCTAGGTTTCCTCATCCCAAAGGCAGAGCTGTTTTTGGGGAACAAAATAAGTGAAATGGTAGCCTTTGCTGCAGCTCTTGATGCCACACTTGTAGGATGAGCCCTTGCCCGCACTGTCCCGACTTCGGCAGTACTTCAGTAAACAAGGATACCACTCAAGGCGCAGGTTGTATTTACACAGACACGGCTGCCACAAGTCTTTAGCTGAATGGCAAGCCTGCAAGCTGGGCAGTTCAGTCGTCTGGGGTAGGCCCTCAAACATAGAGCCGTCCACACCTAAATCAAAAACCAAGCAAAGGAGGGCAAATTAAGAACTTTAAAAAACAAAAGCAATATTGTCAGTAATGCAAATTTCTTTAAAAGCTGCACTGAATTGGTATACATATAAATTAGCTAAAAGGATGGTGCAGTACAGGCGAATCTTTGTTATGCAAAGGAGATGCTTGTGTGATTCCCTTCACTGATCATGATCTGGATGGCTGACTTGACCATGACCATCAACATTGTTTCCGTTTTAATAGTGCTGTCAGCGGACTAAAGCACTGCTACATAGATTTTCTATGGACCTGATAATTCTAACATGAGTGGTATTGAGATTTATATTGCACAAATAATTAACATGTTTTATAGTAAACAGTGGAGTTTGAAAACTTTGCTCCATAAAGTATATTAAACCTATACTATACTTTTTGCTTTGAGCGCTTTATGCACTTTTAAAAGCTACCATAAATGAACTGCCCCTCCTGTGGGATCAATAACATTTTATCCATCTATCACTAGTATTCATGTATCCAGATGTCTTGATGGAATGGGATTTTCTGTGGTATTATAAACCAAGTCATGGTATTGCAAGTATTCTGAAGTTTAAGGCAAAAATGACCACTGACCTTTCTCCAGCCAGTACTTGACATCTGCCTCTCTGGTATAAATGGCTTCTCGGGCCTCACTGCACATGTTATGTATGTGTGAGCTGAGTTGCCAGGCCCGACTCAGGTTAACCGCCACACTCATTGTGAGTTGCTCTAGACCCCTCCGCTCCTCTGCCAGACGGATCGCCTGAGGATTTTTCTACAAGAAGACACAATTTGTACAGTATAAACAGCATTGACATTACTAGGGATGGAACAGTCTGTAATATTATTAAATGTAACACTGACAGTTCATTGCAATTTTGTATTTATTTTCCCCTTACTACCCTTTGAACTTTATTGTAAACAGATTATTATATTATAAATTATATTTAGCATTAGTTTGAGAAATATTGGCCCATAGGAAAAACTGTGACAAAAATGTACTGTTGTAATTGCAGCATTTAAGGCATTTTTAAAATAATAACAATTACAATTACAATAATAATAATAATTATTATTATTATATAGTTATATATATAGTTATATACATGATTAATGTGATAATCCTACATATTACATTACCTGTCTGAGCCGAGCCATTGATTCACTGGGGATGATTTCATTACGGTTGAGGCGAGTTATAAAGCAAAGTGCCTGGTACTGGTTCTGTCCTCTCTCAAGTTCACCAAGAATAAGTGCACGGAAGATTTTCACATCCTGCAAAGTGAAAAGGGATACAATTTCCAGTTAGAATAATAAACAGAGCACTCAAGGTGAATCTACACTCAGTGGCCACTTCATTAGCCTATATAAAGTGAGCTAGGGTTTTCTGATGCTATAGCCCATCAGTTTCAGTTACTATAGCTTTTGTATCATATCAAGCCAGTGTGATTATTTGTCTCTGTTATAGTAAGGATTTACATATATACTGGTTCATCCACATTAGAAATAAACACTCCATCTTTCTACATGATGCATCATTTTCCATTTTAGTAATTCAATTGTTTAGACAACAGTTTGTTAAAAGTTAAATCTGGGGTGTGCATAGTCTCATCTGACAGTCTGTTTACACTACCTATTGCTTGCACAATAGAAATTATCATGTTCTTCTATTATCTTTTAATTGTCAAATTTAGGCTCCTGAGATTTTTTTTTACACAAATGATTTTGAGTTCACAGTGCTGTCACAAGTGAAATTACAGCTTACCACAGTGAGATATGTGGAAATGTGGTTGTTGGAAAGTATTATAGTTGAGAATTCATAAAAAAACACTTGTTGCATTTGGCAACTGTGTGAGAGACTGAGCTCCAAAGCCAAAGCTGTAAACGATGAGGGTGTTATTGTGCGCTGCAAAGCATGATGGGAAGCTTCCAGCAGCTGTGGAGTGAAGCCGTAGACCTGTCGTCTTATTCATCAGACACCCACCCCCCACTTTTGGATTCAGGATTGTGGATTGAGGACAGACAAACCCAACACCCCTCCTCCGTTTTTCACAAACTATTCTGAAGCAAACAGCCGGCAGAGGGGTGCTCACAAGGGCAATAGCAGATATAAACAGTATGGAGATAACCCCATTGAGCTGCCCTCCACCTAGCCCCAGTATCTGTAGAAGCACTGGAAATAAAGCAATGGAACCAGCTTCACAAGTGTTTACGCTTTGCAGATCTTTATGGGACCACTTTGCGCGACCATCCTGAAAGCCACTTTTGTCTCTGAGGAGAGTCTCTGGCAGCCATACAATACAAGCTTGGGTATTACACAAGACAATCATGAAATACTGTTTGACCTTTGGAAAGCAAATTACTGTGCAAATATTGTCATTAGTCTGACATTTTGGCTCAAGCATGTTGTTAGCTCATAGTCTTATAGCATAATGGTAACAAATGTTAGCATGAATGCAATTGTTAAATAAAAAAGGCACTAAGGCCTAATGTAGAGTGGTTTAATGGAAATAATCAAAAAAGTAATTTGGTTTAATGGCCCCAACTTCTGGACCTCCCATACTGCAGACACACGGTTCTCTGTTGAGACACAACTATGTATACTTGAGTGTATAAGAGAAAAATACGGAGGAAGGCATTTGTGTGGCCCACATGGGTTTGCCCCAGGGCTTTCTGGGTAATTACAGAGAAGCAGGGCAGCACCACCAACTCTCAACCTCTTTGGTGCTGATTTAACACCGAAGGTTAGGATGGTTGGTTCTACTTTTGCAGCAGTATCATTATGTGCCCAGATTAATGATTGTTTATGTTTCCCATTTCTTGTATTTAACCAAATGGTCAAAAGAAGCTTGCTGTAGTCTTACTACCACAATAATTTCCATTGTAACAAAACAAGCCAATATACAGAATGATTTGAAATTTGTTTAAATAATTTAGTTTAAATAAGGCTTTATTCGACTTTACTTGTGGGAAACAGTTCATAGTGCACAGACACTGGACTGATATTAAACATCCTAAGAGTGAATATACTAAGTGCTATACTATGTTACTAGGTAATGATAATATTATATACCTTAATCTTTTGTGTTGAGAAATGGCAAGTTGAAGTAAAAGAGAGACAAATGAGAGACAGAGGATTCAAAGCACTTTGTAAGCAAGTTATATTTATAATGTAAGGCTAAATTGGGCAATGTCTAAAAGTGCATTACCACAAACATGCATAAAATGATCGGTCTGAAAACCAGCATTTACCGAAAATGACAGGTATGGACATTAAGCATTGAAAGCGTGGCATGAAAAAGACTAGTAATGCCATAATCAAAGGAGCGGGTAGCCTTGAGTTTTCTGCACCAGACCAGTGTTAATGTCAGCACAGCTATAAATAATCCACACAAGTACAGATTCCTCGGCATTGCTCCGCAACACCCAGGTCTTAGTCCATTTGCACACAAACTAGCATTGGTCAAAAGCCAAACACAAGCTGGCATTCATTCAACCTGACTAGTGGGTCATACCAAGACAAGTTTAATAGCAGAGCTTGGAGAATTTTTCATTGGTTAGTTACTTTTGGTAGGCCAGATTATTTAAGGAGGTGCACAAAAGCCCTTTCAAGTGCTCAAAGGGTGCCATTTACAGCAAACTTTCCCGTCACTGTAGCTGTAACAGTTTTTATAACTTGTACATGCTGTTATACAAACATGCAGCTGAATCAATTTAAAATCAGAATTTGAAACACTATTTATAATAAGAATTTACATTTTTTACATTTATTTTTACGTCCTGTTTAAACCTCCATGCATGATTGGGTATCCTAAAACACACAAAGTCTACACTGGTGGCTATACCCTTTGCTGGGAGCTCTTCCTGTTCCCCAATCCTATCCTAAGACCCTGTCTGCTGATAAGGCTGATAGCTGCCATTTTAACATTTTGTGAGTCATTCGGGACCACTTACAGATAGTACTTAAATCACACAATCCATGCTCCTTGTGAAGAGAACTTGTGAAACTCACTTAAACTGAACAACAAACAAATGAGGAGGAAATGGGGCCTTTTTAACTTCCCCTTCAAAACTACTCCCAATGTTTGGAAATGGGGTTATTTGCTTGGTCAAAAGCACAGGTGTGGGCAGGGATTAAAGATCATGGGAGACAGAGAGGGTTCGAACACTAAAGAAAGACACACAAAAGGAGTGGAGCCTACGAAATGCTTGAGTTGCAGCTAATTACAGAGGCTCCGGAGGCAGGAATGCGGAGTCACATTTGTGGCTATAGTCACACCTGGCTGTCCAAAGAGCAAACCAATTAGTAAACAGTGACAGTGAATGGACAATCAAAACACTGATGCAATAGAAAAGAAAAGTGCTGCCTTTTGCTGACAACAGTGATGGGATGGTGAGTTAAATTTTCCAACCTTTTACTATTTACATATAGAAAAGGTGCTTTATGTTATAAACCAATTCAGTGCACGTCTAGAAATAATGTTTATAGAGACAACATAGAGGAAATGAATCGCACATAAACAGCAAGTGCTAACAGCAGAAGGAAATGAGGCCGATAGATAAGACAGTAAACAATAAGCGGCCGTAGTCTTATTCAGCCTCTAACCACAGTGCCACAGTCTTCATATCCGGTTTCAGTGGACACACAAACAGCTGCTATATGACACAGTATTAAAAGAACAGCATTGTCCTAGATGACACATAATGGACTTTCTGCTGAAGTTGTCCGATACTGATTTTCCCGTGCTGTTTTTTATGCTCACTTAAACACTGTACCTAATAAAGTGGCCCCAGTATAGCATATTGTTGCTACAGCCCATCAGCTTCAAGGTATGTGCATTTACTGCATTAAGAGATGGCCATCTGCAGACCTGGGTTGTAACAAGGGTCATTTCACTTCTTCACATGTTCCTTTTTAAAAGAAATAATCTTAATCCATAAACTGTAAACAACTCACTGACAATTAAGGTGGGATAGCTTTAATATTTAGCATGAACTGACTGGTATAGTTCTTGCACCAAAGTTAGTACATAAAATTTAAACTTGAGACAAACTTTAAACTTGAGAAAGACAAAGAAGAAGCCACAGTTTTGCAAAATATAATTATGTAGGAGAACAAAAGCTGTGGCAGTGAAAAGCATCTACTTATTGTCCTACTTCAGTGCAAACTTAGTTGATAACAGGTATCCACACCAAAGCCACAAAAACAGTCTTGTTGTCCAGTGGCTGAAGTAAGTGGGTGCCTGGTTGATTTTGTGGTCATGTGAGAGACTGTGGGAATGGGAAGCATTTTCTTTATCAGGGGTGTTAGAGACGGACATCTGGCCTGCTGGTGAGAGCAGGATAAAGGATAGAGACATCAACAGGGGCCGGGGGGCCACAAGAGGCCAAAGGGGCCCACCTAAATGAGTACAGGGACCAATACAAGGTCTACAGAAGATGACTTTAGAGTCTTTTGAACAAGTCGAGGACAAAGGTGACTTTAGGAAAAGAGAGTACTCATCTTGAACAGGACTGAACTGAACAAGATCACAGAACAGTTGAAAATGTAACGGTTTATATGAGGGTTTGGAAAGTATCTTTTAGACTTATATTTGAGTGGAAGAAGTAAAAATGAGATGCTTTGGCTTCAAATACAGTATATAAAAAACCTGTAAAACCACTTCGCAAGTTTCTGCATGTGACAAGGTAGGGTGGTGTTTGTGCCTCAGTGAATGTCAGCGGGAAGAAATATAGCGGATGTGTTTAATGTGGCGACACGCATTCAAGTTTACAGTATAGAAAAAAAAAAAAAAAAAATCAGCAGTTGCTTTTCTTGGCAACCATTAGTGATTCCCATAAACCAAATAAAATGTTTAGCCAATGATGCCAGTAGCAAATAAATATGCTTAATAAAAGTTATGGGCTGAAATTAAATAGTACATCTTGTCCTTAATACTACCAGGGTCCTGTCCAAAAACAAGATTATATGAATGGAAACTAGTCAAAAGGACATCTAGTGTACATTTCCAACTTTGTATTTTAACATTGCAGACGAGGGTGTGTGTGTAGCCACTTATTCCCACAGCAGGTTTACAGTTGGGCGTATCCATAAACCTACTGTGCTTTGAAGACAATTGGGATATACACTAGAGTCAATTATGCTCAAGGCAAAACAGTCCCTGTGAAACCAAATCTGTTTTGAAACAAAACAAAATTATGAGAAATGTATAAAACTTGAGAATCCTACTCTGCTGTGTTTTACTCCCAAGCCACTCGATATGATAGGGCCCCCACGGTTTCTCTATTGACCAATCAGAAATAGATACAGCACTCAGGAATAGAAGATGCAAATTAAACAATTTAGATCAAGCTCTTATTAAATTTAAATGACACTGAATCGCTTATTTGTTCAAAATGTCAATGATGTCGCTGACATTTCTGCACTGATCAAAGTCTCTTGGATGTGAATACAAACTAATTACCCCATTCAAAATCCACATCTGGAAAGACCAAAAAGCAGAATATAATCACAATATGTGGTTTGTGTTTGGTCCAAATGCAGTGCTTTGAATGAGATAGAAAAGTTTGATGTCTGCAATAAGGAGACAGCTAACATCTGATCAGAACAGGAAGCACATGTCCCCTGTAGCACATGCAATCACCCAGACCCAATTTATGTAGAAATAAATCTCAAGTCATCTAAGAAAACTGTCTTAAACTCTACGACTAAGAGTCACAAGTCTACTTTGTTGAAAACCGTCTGCATCCTACCAAGGTGCCATTCAACTCAAGCCAGATAATCTTTTCCATATTTCTTGAAACAGCTATGCCTCATCAAAATCACAATAAATCACTACTGGAGCAATAAGGCTCGGCTCACATCCTGCAGACCAATCTAGTTTCCACTACCTAAGACTAGACCAAAAAAGAAAGATAGCTTGTAATTGGCACATTGTATCTTTTCAGAGTGCCAATATACTGCAAAACAAATTACAGATTTCATATCAATCACGGATGTTTCCAATCCAACCGGACAGTTCAAAAGCACCCCTGGATGGGTACTTCATCATAGACAGGTCTCCAGCGTTTCACCCTGCTAAAACGCTTTAGTTTCCTCGCGGGTTCATCTGGACTGTATATTCATGGCAGCTTCAGTGACAGCTCATCCAAGTTTCCAGAAATCCCTGTGATACTGCAACAAGAGCTGAATAAGAACCACATGCAGGACAGAGACAGAGCAGCGGGAGGAAGGGGGCCATGGGGAGCACAGACCTATGAGTGGAACAGATAAATCAGCCAGCGGAAAAGTAAAGGGATCTAAGAGCTTTAGTCTGTTTTAGTCAAGTAAACTGAACCACATGTGTCTTTGGATGGGCAAAACTGTGTGAAAGAGAATATGGTTGTTGAATAAGATACTAAAAGATACTAAAGGAATAATCAAATATTGCCATAAATATAATATTGACTAAATTAAACCGCATCATTGCCAACCAATAGAAGCATTTATTCATAGTGTAAAGCTAGTAAAAATAACATATTTAAAAGATAAATCACTGTGGGCAATGTATCAAGGCAGTTGTGGGTTCAAATCCTGACTCCAACAGTTTACAAAATGTTCCCTGCTTGTCTACCTGATTTCCGATTGCTACTCTACTGTCAAAAAAATGGCAAAAAATATCTTAAAAATAAAAAGTTAAACATCCACTTATTCTTTGCCCTCTTTTACTAAAGTGACAAGACTGTGCACTTTATTTTATAGGCTATAGGGTATCAAGATTTTTTGGGACTTTCAAGTGTGAAATGCTAGTATCTTTTCAACACTACAAAAGAGCCAAGCAGACACGAACGATTACTGCCCCCCTGCTCGTACTGTATGTTTCTTTATGCTGAAGTGTCACCAGTGATTGGGGGCAATGGGCTCTTCTCTTTCAACTCTAAATTAGCTGTTTTGGTTAGTGGAGCAGACGTGCAGATCAAAAAGGTCAGACATGCCCACTTAATCCTGGTAAACCTCCCCCTTCACATCTCGTCAGCCTGTCAGCTTCTGTGTGACAGCAACCATCACACACACACATGCCTTTGCTGTAGTGCACCACCGCTGGATCCCTTCCCTGTAGTCGCTTGAATACAGTTCTGCTTCCAGGCCTGACGTTTATGTGTCTCAACGCAGACATTGTGGAGCATAAAGTAGTGTCATATTTCAGTGAAGAGCATAAAAGCAGCACAGGTGAAGAGGAAACATTTGAGTCGCCGCGTCTACTTTTAGAAAAATGCTAAAAATGGACTCTGATGGAGCTCCTCTGATTTGAAGTAGCAGTCGCTGTTTCTGGGGGCGCATCTGAGAAATGTGCAGCTGTCTTGACCTCTGTGACAGGGGCACAGAGATGGCAAAGGATACTATTTGTGTACTAGAGTTTTGGTTTGCAGAGGTTGAGGGGCATTATTTGGTTCCTGTGTCACTGAAAGGCAAAAGCTCTAACTCGTTGTGGGCCTGCTACATTTCCTCAAATGACCTAACGCTTGAACTTTCTATTTACAAAAACTGAGAGTGAGGTTGTCATAACAAACAAATACAGTTCTTCTTTACACATTTTAGTTACATGTGAGGGCTAGAGGCTTTTGCCAGGGATTTTGGGCCTGGCTTTCTACTCAGTGAAAATACTCATTCTCAAGATGTTTAATGAAAATTTTAGTAGCTTAACAGGTATGCCGATTAAAGGGATTTTTAGTCGATAATATTGAAACATATTTTAACAGTCTATTTAGGATATCTTTGTCAACAAAAAAATCTGAATGTGAGATTTGTAGTCTGTATTTTTGTACTGGTGGGTCACTCCCAAATCATCATCAAGTAGGCTAGCCTAAAACTAATGATTATTTAAAATAGCGGTAAAACTGTTGGGATAGATTTAGAAGAAATAGAAATTGTGGCTAGGGTAAAGAGTAGCTATCAAGTTGCTTGCTATACAGTGGAAAGCATTTAAGTTCTGTGCCATACAGAATTTAAGGTAGCCTACACTGGACTGCTGAAGTTGCCTGTTGATTTGTGGGGTTCTGACTTTTCCTCCAATTACCTTTACTGGCCTATATCCAAATCCCCGTTCTTGCGCAACAGTCCATGCGCTGGTTACACTAGTTTGGAAGTGGTTTGTCACTTTTTGTAACTTTAGTTCACAGTGTTTGCTTGGAATCAAATTAAAGGTTTTATCTCCACCATAACTCACCTGCTTAAAGTCCGCTACAAATGTAATGAGCGTCCCGTCTCCCTGCTTAAATTCTAACGATATGGAGTCCTTCTCGCTGTCCGCTTCCAGGACCTCCTCGGTGACCAGTCCGTCTAAAAGCCGGACTCGGACCCTAAGCTCCGACCCGAGTCCCACTGAGACCAACAGCACCACGGCGAAGAGTCGCGTCAGTTTCCGAGCGGCTCCACACAACATCCCCGAACACTCAACGCGAAACCCCAACGAGGAAAAACACCAGCCCAGGTCCACAAATAAGCGCTCATATCCCCTAGCTGTCCTCTATGGTAAGTTTCAAAGTCTTTTCTTTCATAGTTCATACCAAATCTGGATCCCCCACTTCTTCAGAGTATCCGGGCGCCTTTTACTCTCCGCGCTCTCACTGTGGTTGAAGAGAGCACGTTGTTTCTCATTCTGCTTTGCGTAAAAGTCTTGACTTGCTTCGTCTTGTGTTAATGGTGTCCCGTCACTTCCTATCCGTCGGTATCCCACAGCTCGCCCGGCCTCTAAACTTTCTGTTGTGTGTGGAGTGTGTGCGGTGATTGTAGTAAACTCTTAAAGCCATACCACCCTCTGAAAAGCCTGCCCATCCCCCTAGGCCTCATGTGATCCTCCTCCGCTGCTCCCAGGCTCAGCTAATAATAAGTCAACAATTGGAACCAAGGTGTTATTAGGATTTGTGAAGTTTAAATGGTGAAATGTAACCTGCGGAGGGTGTAGGCTAAATAAAAAGAAAAATCTGCCCATGTTGTCTTTACACTACTTTGTTGTTCAGCTGTGCTCTTAAAACCAACCTCTAAGTTTTTACCCAATGGATTCCATACAGGTTAGGCTACCCCTAAAAGTGAGTGAAGTGATCCACTCACGGGAGGTAGTTAAAGAAGATGAAAATGCCTGGAGTACTAAGAATATTTGTATCCTACAATATAATATTAATCAAAAGCTATCCAAATAATAAATAGCCTACCTCAAATCACCCGAGTAAAAAGTAGGCTTTGAAGCAAAGGTGTCATTTTTCACTGAAGGCCACAGTCCAAAAAATGTACGGACGAGAGACACTTTGCTTTATTATATCCTCCTGGGGACTGAGCCATGTATTTATGTCCTTTATTATGGACATTGTGTTCACCAGTGTATATTTGAACTCCTTTGAGCTAGTCTCTTAATACCTGTTGTACTTTAAAGAGCACATTCAGGACTTTACTCTAATATATAGTTTGTCTGGGGGGATGGGCTGGACTTCCATTTTTTCTCCAACTGAAAATGACCTTTATGCAGAAAAACGCATTTTATGAACTGATGACTAGAAAGTCAAATACCTTTATTTGTGAGAATTTTTTAAACATAATATTAATTTACACTTATACACTTATTAGGATCTTAAGAATGAAACCAGCACTTGTTTGATGAGTGTTTTTGTTCGTGTTTTCAAAAAACAGACATTTTATAAATGTTCACTATAATGGACACGGGGACTGTTTTAGTGTATTGCAGAATCAAATGTTTGTATTAGACTGGATTGATGTATAGAGGAGTGTGTGCTCAATATTTGAGTTAGATTCATGTTTAAACAGCTGTGATAATAAATAAATGTGATTCTGTCATGGAAGATGGTGCAGGAAACTCAAATAAATGAGTATTATTAGTCATCAACAGTAAGACTGGCAGTGAGAGGACTGGTGGAAAAGTCGCTCCAATAAGACATGAATAACATGGTGTTTTTACAGCACTTAAAATCATATATTTTAAGATAAATATAATTTGTTTTTGTACTTTTATTTTGT
>JAVQKG010168930.1:0-11341 GCA_036025885.1 Hypseleotris bucephala
TACAGTAATTCTGTCAGAAATAATAAACAATGTTACAAAGACAAAGATGTTTGGAATTCAAAGCCAAGATTGTGAATGTTGTCATTGTCATAGCGTAGGTGTTTCTCAAGCAAACAAAAAGTGTATCTATTTTAAGTTATTCAATTCTTATTGTGCTCTGACATTAGTCAAATTAACCAAAGGGATCCATTTTTAAACAGTAGATCCCTTGATGACTGACTGACTTGTTGAATGTACATAGTGTATTATATTGTATGTTCACATTCATGTTTGCATGTTAGAATATTATTTATTGTCAAACTTTATTTAAAATGTCAGCAACATCCAAATCTATAAATCAAGTCCATCCAGCAGCTATTTCGATGTTGTTATATTAATTTTTAAATGTGTTATTTATTTTGTTACAACTGATTTACTCTGCATTTCGAAGAGTTTTTGTAGATCAAGTACAAGTCTCTAATAAAAATATTTGTTCCATATTTTGTAGTAATTTTCAATGGTTTTTATTAAAAATTTATGTGGCTTAAGAGGGCCTGGAATTAAATTTTATTTAATTCAGGCATTTTTGAGTAATACTGCTGCAAGATCTATGTGTAGGTGAAGAAAAGTTCATATTAAAAGTCCAGCTCCCAAAAATAAGAATCACCAATCACATGCTATTTTAAAGATAAACAACTTTTTAACTCTTTTCTAAATAGTCAAAGATGCTTTACAGTTGCATTGCCACCGTCGCACTGGTTTAGCCACTGATAGAGGCGTGGCTGCCAGTCTGCACCAACAACCCCTCCAAACACCACCAAATCCTATCACACAATCATATTGATTCAGGCAATGTGGGTCAAGTGTCTTGCCCAGGGACGCAACGACAATATGCGTTCAGAAGGGGATTCGAACTGGCTACCCTCTGTTTGCAGGGCGAACACTTACTCACTGCACCACTGCTGCTCCAAATAATCCGATAAAGCATCAAGAACAAGAATGTGTAGAGAAAAGTCTTCAGAACTAATTATAGCAAGACAGAACATAAAGTAACACATAAGTGGAAGAACGAAGTGTGAAAAAGTCAAACTGGAGTCAAGAGAGTTTAGCCTCAGGTTTGTAGCATTGATCAGATCTGAAGCAACACCTGGACACCTCCTCCATCAAAATGACAGCTTCACACTTGTGCACCACGTTCAACTTAAACCTGCTTCAAGATCGTCTGGATAAGCTGCTTTGTCAAAGTCTTGTGTCTCACATGTCTAGCCCGTAGACATGGCTCTATCCATTAGTCAACAGGCCTCTTATTCACATAACTGCTTCAAGGCGAGTCTTAGGCAGTGTGAGTGTGGTGACCCTAAAGTCTGTCGTGTCAGTAACTGAGCCAAAAACATTTCAACTTTCACAGAGCTCTTTGACAGCAGTCACATGGTCGTCTGAAACTGCATTAACACAACAACGCAAATAAGTGTTTCTAGAAAAAAACTATCAAAATCTACATTGAATATAGGCTACACAATAAACAAGCAGTGCTCCTCCTTTGAACATTAGTTTGATAGGAAGAGATACAGGGCTATGGTCATTCTAGTCACAAATGCATGCAGCCACAGTATATCGTAACTAAATCAAAACCTTAACCATGTTCAGAGCTTAATGCTCACGCCAGCATTGTGAATTTGAATCAGGCTCATCAAAGTTTGCTGAATGTCACTCCCCTTCCTGATTTCCTGTCGCCATACTGTCCTGTCAAATAAAGAGACAATAAAATATTACTATGCATTTGCTTAATCCACAAGATGTAGTGGCTGGGTACAGTGACTGGCATGTGTTCAGATTTAGTTTATATTATATCTAATTGCACTGTGCTTTTGCACTTCAGGCTAATTGTATGAAGTATAGATAACTATTTATTTAACACAATATCCACCGGTGGGTTCACGACATCCAGTCTCTGCAAACACTCCAATATGAATCCAATATTCAGTTTTACAGTGTAGCAGATGCTCCGCTGATTCACCAGGGGGCCTAATCAACACAATTCAACATCCTCTCAGCCTGGTTTAATTGCTTGTAGACGGCAAAATTATTTACCCAATGTTTTCTCCTTTTTGTACCTGCCTCGAGTTAACGTAAGTGGAATAACTTAATTTGTTCCAGCTCGTTGGACCTGTGGGTGAAAGACAAACAGACACCTCCTTGCCAAACAATTGATTGTAAAAAAAAGTGATGCACACACATCGCATACACACGCAAACACAAGACTCATGGTTTGTGCTAAATCAGGTGGAAGAAAATACAGAGAGACAGATGTCAGTGTCTTTCTGTTATGAAGACCGCCATCCAACCTGTAATCTTTACGTTCCCAGCAGTCATTTTTTGGGTGATGCTAAGGACAAGTGCTCAAAAATAACTGTGGCTGATGATGTATATAGGCTAAAGGTGAAACGAATATTACAATGTTTCTTTATGGATTTTGCATAGTGAGACAAGTATAGTATAGTTTAGATAAAGTATGTAATCAGCTATGGCAATTTGTTTCCATTATGTTTGTTTGGTGGTGGTAAGAGGTGAGGTACGGCTGCCATGTCAGTCTGGCCCAGGGCAGCTGTGGTTACAAAGGTAACCACCACCAACATTTGACTGAATCAGTAAGTGTAAAGTGTAACAGCGCTTTGTTGTTTCATAAATGGAAGCAATTATTATATTGGCAAAATGCGAGAATTGCGTTCGGCAAAACTATGGAATCATGTTCGTCCGCTGATTGGCCGTGTGAGCGCGATAACTCAAAAACGGATCACTTTCAAACTTTGCAGATACTTAGTCCTTACAAGGACGCCGAAATGTATCGATTTGGCACATCGTGCTGAACATAAAATATTATTATGGCCCCGCCCTACGACAAACAGGAAGTCAGCCATATTTGATTGAAATTGGGGAGTCAGATATATTTGACAGCCTCTATCTTGCACATACTTTGCCCGATTAAGCTCAAACTTGAAACAATTTATCACGCTCCACCATGAACACACCCAAACAATATGATGCCAGTTACCTCAATAGTGCCACTTAGGGACTGACTGAAGAATGTAGTTTTAGGGAAATTTGCAAGATTTGGCAAAAGCATCCTTCACAAACATCCAGGGCAGCAGTGACGCAGAGGGTAAGAATTCGCCCTGAAGCCGTAGGGTTGCCGGTTCGTATCCCTGCCCAAGCGCATATTGTCATTGTGTCCTTGGGCAAGACACTAAACCCGCATTGCTCATTAATGTATGTGGTTGATGGTTGAATATGATTGGTGTTCGGAGGGGCGTAGACGTATGGGGCGTTTCGCCGATATACATTTGCTGTCGTGTACGACAGCGTGGGTCTAGTTATAAACAGACAATTCAATATGACCTAACAGGGAACTGCTAGAACACTCACAGTCACATCAAGGTAGCCTGGTCAGCAACAACTATTTTCCTATACAATGAATTTCAGGGATGGAGTTTACCGATGTGTAATAAAGCAAACAGAAATGCAAGACATGACGCTATAAAGCCACACAAACAAGGAAGTTAACAAGGAAGTCATGTTAGTAAAGTTTGTTTATGACTGGGTCAAAAAAAAAACACACCGCTGCGGCACACAACTTCCCTTTGATTGGTCCATCCACAAAAACAACAAGAAATGAATCACCAAGGCACCAGGAAATATAGGTGGTGCTGGTATACCTGGCTAACATCAAGGTGTGTGCGTTCACAGAGATTGGATTATTGAACATGAGGTGTAGTCAGACAGCTCCAGATTTAATCTCACTGACAGGAATGCTAATCCTCATACATGAAAGATTCTTGGCATTCTGTATCATAGCACACATCTGTCTGAGGAGTCCCCCAGGGCTCTACCTTGGGTCCAAAGCTGTTTGTGTCAATCTGTGGTAATCTGTCATCTCAGCTGCGAGTGAATTTCAGTAATCTGGAGCTGGTGTCCTCTCAGCCTCAGGGACTCTTCACTGAACCCAGGCTGAATGCTGAGTCAGGACCAGACCTCAAAGACTGTCTGTTTGATGAACTGTGTAACCTGTGGCCTCATACACATTACTGTCATGCCTACACTCAACTAAAAGGATTAGTCTATTTAGGTATTTTTAAGTGTGTATTAGTATTTTTTTCTGACCAGGTTGTTTTTAAATTTAACTCTTGTTTGATCTTGTTTGCTGTAGGCATGGGACGATGTTCAATTTTTGTCCCATGATTTTTGTGGCCATAGTAATTGAAATTAACGATAATATCACAAAAACTATGCCTACAAGCTTAAAAAGTTCTTAACATGCTAGTTTAGAATTTCAAAAGTACATTTTATTTTAGGTTGAAACTAATATCACTTGAACTTAATAGACCAGATAACCAGATAACACTCAACCATGGCTCTAACCATAGTTAAAATCTTGCAAAACCCAACAACTTGAATGCTGGTCGTGGGACAACAGCAACATAGTGAAATCAGATCAACCTACCCAAACAGGGGCATAGGCCTCTACACTCACAGAACAAGTTTAAATACTGTATATGTTCAATTTCAGAAACCCTGTGTTGCAATACTGAACAAGGAAGTTATTTTAAACTGAATTCTCTTCCAAAGCAAACACATGCGCTGCTATATGGACCAGTTAAAAGCACATGACCACGCAGGTCTCAGTCCGCAGTCTGTCAATGCATGAGGCCCACATGGCTGTGGCCCAACCTGTAACGTGAGTTGTTTCCAAACTTTTGAGTCTCGTTTGTTTATTGTTTTATAAGAAACTGTGAGATCATTTCAAACTATGGAATAATTTTAGGCTTGAACTTGTGCTGAAACCCCGGCTCCAGACCAGAACCATTAATAACACAGAGCTCGTGATGACATCAGCAGCACACAGGGAAAAGCCCGCTGTCGTAAACATTAAAGATGGCTGACACCTGTCCACATGTTAGCTTTAGCATCAGCAGCTCTCTGAGACATGGGTCATTGCCACTTCAGGTGAGACCGTTGGTCAACTGACACAGAGAATCAAAAGGGATTCAAGTTATGACCCAAAACCTCATGGGAATAAGAAGCTCTTATTTCTACTAAACAACAAAACAACAAATTTATGTTGTGGTTTATTTATTTATGTTCTGCTTCTAATTTAATGGCATTTTTACATTTTATCTTATTATTTTTAATCTATTGTATTGACTTTTTATGTTAAGAATTTTTAACTAAAAGTAACACTTGACCCAACAAAAATCAAAAACGCATTGTTTTAGAATCACCGGCCTACATGACCAGAACGAAACACACCACACTGATCTGGACTGGGATTGATGTCTTGTTTATTTATATGGTAAAATCCCAATAACGATAAACCCTTGTTTAAGTGGACACAGTAGTCAAACAGTATCTGCCCTTTCTGTCAAAACTGGCTTACACCGGGCTACATACTGATAAAATTATAAATAAACTCTCATGCTGACCATAAGACATTAAATAGATCTATAGTCTGTTCGGTCTCTGTGGAGAAGACATCAATCAAGCTTTTTACTAATATCACTGATGTCTGTTGTCTTGTGAAAGCTCTCCAATCTAAGAACTGGACATAAAACAGGTAATTTCTCTTTCAAGTGATGTTTCCCAGAGCAGTCACACCATGGCGGGCATTAAATTTGTTTCATCTATTGATTGGTTTGTTATTAGTTTGGGGGATGAGTGCAGAGCTCAAGGGAGATTCTTTAATAAAACCTAAGCCACTGTGAAATACCTTTACCCACAGAGTTGAATGGACTAAAATACAGTATAAAGTTAGAAAGAGCCACGACCTATTTAGTTTATTATAGTTAAGGTGAAGCAGAAGGGGTGGGCGATGTAGTAAAAATATAATATCACGATTTTTATTAAGCCAAGATCACGATTTTGATTTTATCACGATTTTTTTTAATTTTCTGCCTTACAAAGAAGACTTCGGATACTTATAAAACCTTTTTTACTACAAATTAATTCAAACATCCAATCCAAGGATCATAATAACACTACATTTTTATTAGTATGAACACTGGCATTCTTATAGTAAAAATGATTGAGCAGAGCATAAATGAAAGCGCTCTGATTTAACAATCTTCACAGATTAGCTCCATCTTCACAACTTCATATCACAATTCGATTTTTATTGCCATATCGCCCACCACTATTATGGGCTTCTGACAGTCAGAGTTGATATTTTCTCTTGTGAATCTCAGTGCAGTTCCTCTCAAATGCAGCTCTACTTTGAGGAAATCCCACGTTAGATACACAGAGAGATAGAGGAACTCAGCTGCTTCTTGAACCCAGTGTCCCACAGACAAACCCAGCTGCACTTTAATACAGGCATGCATGATACTAAAAAAAATTAATCTTTAGATTGTAAGAATATAGCTACTGTATGTGCAAAAATTTAACTAAATAAAAATTGGAAGTCAAATCAAAATCATAAAAGACAATACACTCCCAGGACGTGAACTGTTTGCCCTCCTGCCTTCAGAAAGAAGATACAGGAGCCATAAAAGCCAGACTAACAGACTTAAAAACTTGACCTACTTGATTGACTTGACACAGATTTTTGAGAGAATGAAATTTCGTTGCACTTGCACTTGCAATTGCACTTGCACTTGCACTTGCATTTGCACTTGCAATGACAAATAAAGCTTCTGATTCTGATAATTAATAAGAAAAATCTAATTGTATGTGGCTAATCATAACAAAATGTATTAAAAGAGATTTGTTGTTAATGTACATAAATAACAAAACTTTAACCATAAATATTACAACAAAAAATTAAGCAAAACAAACAAACATACAAAAAAAAACTCAAGTCTTTTGTCACTTCAGCATCCACAAAAGGACATCTCTCTCTGTGGAGTCTGTCATTGTGCTATCATGTATTCCCTCTGTCTCCCTCTAGCCTTGAATACAGCTCATAGTGAATTGATTTTACTTGAGCATTCTTATTTTGATGTCCCCGTTCTCACACTAGAAATGTAGCAACATCTCTGATAACCTAGTCCTGTCTAAGCACTGACAGATACCCACATATGATCATGTTATTTCAGACAACAGAGAGGAGAGAGAGTTAGGGCTGAAGTTTGAGCCATCTCTGTGCAGATCACAGACTCCGGATCTGGGCTCAGCGAGTTGGGAATACAGATGAAAAGATGTGCTTATTCCAAACAGGTGGAAGAAATTCATTGTTTAATGAAAATATGATTGGTTTGGGCTGTCGGTTTTGAGCCTGTGCCCTTCATGAGGCACATGACTGAATTCTAGCATAATACTGTATAACAATATTTGTACCAGATTTTTTATGTGATCTTTGGCTGTAATTACAACTAAACTCTATTGTTGTAAACATGCTATCATCTTAAAACCTTATCTCTTGTTTTTAACTGATATAAAACAATATTGCAATTGTGAAAAGGGTCATATAATGCTTTTCTCTGAGTATATATTTATTTTTGGATAGGAAAATATTTATTGAAAACATCTGTCTCTTTATGAGACCTATATATATTTTGAAACTGTAAAAATTCTGTTCAGGACCTACTTCAGCCAAATAAACCAAGTGTTTTTGAACCAGCACCATATAAAATTATATCCCAAATTAGTGAAATAAGTTAATCTAACTTAATTTTTTTAAATTTGTTTTAAGATAACAATGTGAGTTTTAAGACTACAACTCACACTTTGAAGTTATACTGACAAAATGTAGAGAGTTATAGCAATAGATCTATTATAACTTTATTAATACATCCATGGTTACAGCATGATCTTTGTGATGTAGGTCTATGACTTTTTACAGTGTGGTGTAAAGATAAAAAAAAAGTTGAGCATTGGTTCCCTTTAATATTTGTAAACACTTGGATATGAAGCTGTTATGTGAAAAGGCCTTCTTCACCTCAGCTACTGCCCCAGGTCAGCCGTGAACCTCATAATATCTAAAGCTGTTGTTATCTTCACAGATACTCCCAGGCTCTGAAGTAGATCCAGATGCAACAGCAGCTCCGTCCCGTCACAGTTTAAATATCTGATCCTTATGAGCGGTGAGGTGAGGTCAGACCCGGTACTATTTGGCCACTATGATATCCCTCAAATACACTTTTAATTTACTAGTAAGCTGGAAATAAGGTGCAAAATGTTGTTTCACAATTCTGAACAGTGGGCAGGGTCAGTGCTGAAGAACAAATACTAAAATATATTGGCACAGAATTTGTTTTTGGGACCCTTTAAACGTGTTGTGTTATTATAGATTCTAATTTAGTCAGACGCCTATAGTTCAATTGTGTGACCAAAATGTGAAGTTACTGAAACTGTTTGACTTGTGGGTCTGTATTTTGTTGTTTTTCAGCGAACTCTAGTGGCCATATTGTGTAGTGCGAGATAAGTCAGCTAAATAGCCTAATTATACAGTATTTAGTGACTGTTATAAAATAGAAAATAATTGACGTTATTGACGTTGACATAACAACCCAAATATCCATATTATTCCACGGTAAGGTGATATAGCCTACATCATAGGCAACCTTGTTTTCGTCTTTATAGCCCATACATCACCGGTTATTGTCATCAATTCAGTTATATGCTACACTGTCTAATCTCTTAGCCTGTAAAAGATAGTTTGTTTTGAATCAACCTAATTATTTGGTAAGCGTTAAAATGTTGATATAAGCATGTGCTAAATTAAACTGTGTATAGGCCTATTATTTTTATATGAAAGTAAAACAAAACCCTATAAAAACTGGAAAGTACTGGGAGAGCGCATACCTCCACCAAGGCAACACATTTCTACATATCTCCCAAAATGTAATCACCTGGTCTTTGTCTTATTTCTGACCTTCCCTGAAAATTCAATTTAAATCAGTGCAGTATTTTTTGAGTTAAGTTGTTGACAGATGCCATTTTATAAAACAGATCTTGAATCCAGTGATGCAATTCACTCCCAAAGTCTAATCAATTGTTCCTTGTGTCATTCTGAACTCCCCTGCAAATTTCATCCAAATTCATCATGTTTTAGCCTATGTAAAGATGCTAATAAACACATCAAACAGACGGGAGCAAAAACATCTCCTTGGCCATGATGAACCATTTATGGAATCTCCAAAACAGAAACTAGCACCCCAAATGTAAACACAAAATAAATATGCTACTGCAGTGTGGCTATTGTGTGTTCTAATTTCATTATTTTAACTAATGTCTGTCTTCTCCAGTTAAGTGTTAAATGTCATCTGGTTGTCTCTTGAATCATATTTTTATTTTCGGACAACAGTAGTATCAGTTTCCCTCTCAGCGCCAGATACGCGGATGTCCAGTGCTCCAGTGCAGGGCCAGTGCACCTGCGTCTGAAGTCCTCTGCCCGGAGCCGCTCTGTAATTGGTCCACTGCTGATGGGGGCGGGACATGCGCTGTGAAGCTGATGGGCTGATTAGGCCGTGCACCTGGCTGTCACAGTAAGTGCGCCTACCTGCCACTTCCTGCTGTCGGTATTTATTCATTTTCACTACTTTGTCCATATCTAGAGATGGGCTCGCGCGTCACTGCCATGGTTGTATGATTTTGTCTTATGTGGACCGCACGAGACGAGTGTCCTGCGGATCTCTCTCATCGACCTTGCCTTTATGCTGTCTGAACGGAGGAGTTAAGGACAGGGATTGAAGCAGCCCCCTCCGCGGCAGGACGTCTTTAATGTGGGCTCTCACTGTCGTGTTGCAGCGGGGAGCGACAGTACCCGGTGTAAAGGTAAGCTTCAAATGTTAGCCTTAAATACTCGGTGCAGGCCTGTCCAAGGGGATTGAGCTCGAAATGCCGTAAGCTCTGTCGTGACAGAAAGCTGCTGGGATTCACGGACATGGCTGCTGTATTTACGTGCTCTCTGATCCCGTGGACGTAAATGCCATTTGTCAAAAACACGTCTCTGTATTGTACACGGAGTTCAGCGTTTATTGGGGCCTAATCAGACTATGACCCTCCCACGCGAAACGAGATGCCCAGAAAGACAACATGGGTAAGGTTACTTTGAGGCGCTACACCTACGCAGTACGCAAGAAATCAGAGCTATTTACTTTAAAGATGAGACTTAACCAAACCTCGGTGAATGTGTGACTTTAGGCGTTTTCCCTGATATGAGAACATGAAATCTGAGACGAGCCAAAACAGATCTACACCAGCGCAGTGACCTCTACTAATAACAACTTAGGTATAAGCAATGCTAGACTATCAAGTAAGCTACATTATCAAAAAATATTATAATAATCACATGCAACTATTATGCCAGCCCTTGTAGCTAACCTTCCCAAAACCCCCTAACTCTCCTGAGCCACCATGCTGTCATTTCTGTAGAGGTGGATGCTGAAATCAAAAAACACCTAAAACAAAAACATCGCTTTACTCTCTCAATGCGGGTACCAAAGGAGCGGTTTCCACGGATACTGACCAAATAATAGATCTTTTGGACACAGAAACTCACATTCACACCAATACATTGACTATACAAGCTTTCATCTTGTTACTTATTCCCTCAGACATGATTTCACTTTTGATTTCCAGTCATGACCTGCAGGTGTCTGCTGCAAGAGTAGGTCATGTTTACATCTGCAGCCACTGGCCTCAGTTATAGGCCTATCAGTACAGTGCTTTGAAACCTTGAAATGAGATTCAATTTGCTACATCTTTCTTATAGGCACATAAATATTTGTATGCAGAGTTGTTTTTACCTAATATTCACAGCATCCCAAAGTCTAGACCATAACTAAACCAAATCTAAACCAGGACTACAACACCTTTAGACCACAGCTAATCCAGGATCTAAATCATGACCAAATAGGGTACAGAACTAAGCCAGGTCTAAACAAAGTCTAGACCACAACTAAACAATTGTGTCTAAAACAAGAAACTGGGTCTAGGCCAAAACCAGGACTAAATAACTTATCCAAATCTAAACCAGGACTAAAACATCCCTAGACCACAACTAAACCAGGGTCTAAACGATGACTAAATAGGGTCCAGGCCTAAACCAGGTCTAAATAAAGTCTAGAAAAGAGAGAGTATGGAGCCAGAGGGAATGTAAGTGGGAAGTACCATCTGTTGTTCTTGTGTCAGGCATTCCTTATCCATCTTCATTTAGGCTTTAGGATTTAGGATTTTTTATCCACAATTATCTTGGCCATAATAATATCATGTTAATATCAAATAGGGGTGGGCAATATATTGTTATTTTAATCAAGCCAAGTTCACAATTTCAATTTTATCACAATTTTGAGATTACTTTTAATTTTTTGTCTTATACAGAAGACTACTGCTACGCAAAACAATTTTTACTACAAATTCATTGTACATC